>AAPY01553037.1:0-13992 GCA_000181375.1 Tupaia belangeri | reverse complement strand
ACCTCACTAGGTGTTCAACTTCCAAAGTTAAGTAAGTGGAACAAAGTGGTTTCTGGACATGTATTGTAAAATTTCTTTGGAAGCGAGTTTCCCTAGTATTATTTTGCTTAGGAAGTACAGTTCATTCATAGGCCCAAAACTCATCTAGGAGATACAACAAAGATCTTTAGGTATGAAAATGAGCTCCATGAGTGGAGTCTATCTGCCAAAGGACTGTCTGATACTCCTAGGAGAATTACAGTTTTTGGCTGAAAAACCACATACCTATGTGGGGAAAGTTAGCTTCCTTTCAAAACGTCATTGTAAAACTGTGTCAAACTGCTTCCACAACCAAATGTTCAAGTAGAGCAACATTGAACATGACTAGGTGTTCAACTTCCAAAGCTAAGTTAGTGGGACAAACTGGTTTAGGTGAGTGTATGCTACAATTTGGTGGGAAGCGGGATTCCCTGTTATTACTTAGCTTTGAAAGTGTAGTGTATTCTTAGGCCCAAAACTCAACTTGCAGCTACAACAAATATCTTTAGGTATGAAAATTAGCTTCTTAAGGGGAGTCTTTCTGCCAAAGACCTTTCTGAAAGTACAAGGAGAGGTAGAGTTGTTGGCTGAACAACCACATGCTGTATCTGGACAAAGTTAGCTTCCTTTCCATAGGTCCATTGTAAAACAGTGTCAAAATGCTTCCAAAACCAAATGTTCAAGTAGAGCACTATGGTACTTCACTAGGTGTTCTACTTCCAAAGTGAAGTAAGTAGAACAAACTGGTTTCTGTGAGTGTATGGGAAAATTTGGTTGGAGGAAGATTTCCCTAGTATTTCTTGGCTTAGGAAGTCTAGTGCATTCTTGGGCCCAAAAGTCAATCTGTACCTACAACAAAGATCTTTAGGTGTGAAAATCAGCTCCATGAGTGGAGTCATTGTGCCAGAGATCTTTCTGAATCTCCAAGGAAATGTACACTTTTTGGCTGAAAATCTACATGCTTATCTGGGAAAATTATGCTTCATTTTTTAAGGTCCATTGTGAAAGAGTTTCAAACTGCTTCTAAAACCCAATTTTCTAATAGAGCAACAATGACCATCACTAGATGTTCACCTTGCAACGTTAAGTAAGCGGATCCAACTGCTTTGTGGACGTGTATTGTAAAATTTCGTTGGAAGCGGGTTTCCCTAGTATTACTTTGCTTAGGAAGTAAGTTCATTCTTAGGCCCAAAACTCAGCTTGCAGCTACAACAAAGATATTTAGGGATGAAAATGAGCTCGAAGAGTGGAGTCTTTCTGCCAAAGTTCTTTCTGATAGAGGAAGGAGAAGTAGAGTTTTTGGCTGAAATCCCACATGCTTATGTGGGAAAAGTTAGCTTCCTTTCAAAACGTCTTTGTAAAAATGTGTCAAACTGTTTCCACAACCAAATGTTCAAGTAGAGCAACATTGAACCTCACTAGGTGTTCAACTTCCAAAGTTAAGTAAGTGGAACAAAGTGGTTTCTGGACATGTATTGTAAAATTTCTTTGGAAGCGAGTTTCCCTGGTATTATTTGCTTAGGAAGTACAGTTCATTCTTAGGCCCAAAACTCCACTTGCAGCTACAACAAATATCTTTAGGTATGAAAGTTAGCTTCTTGAGTGGATTCTTACTGCCATAGATCTTGCTGATAGTCCAAGGAGATGTAGAGTTGTTGGCTGAACAACCACATGCTGTATCTGGGCAAAGTTAGCTTCCTTTCAATAGGTCCATTGTAAAACAGTGTCAAACTACTTCCAAAACCAAATGTTCAAGTAGAGCACTATGGTACTTCACTAGGTGTTCTACTTCCAAAGTGAAGTAAGTAGAACAAACTGGTTTCTGTGAGTGTATGGGAAAATTTGGTTTGAGGAAGTTTTCCCTAGTATTTCTTGGCTTAGGAAGTCTAGTGCATTCTTGGGCCCAAAAGTCAATCTGTACCTACAACAAAAATCTTTAGGTGTGAAAATCAGCTCCATGAGTGGAGTCATTGTGCCAGAGATCTTTCTGAATCTCCAAGGAAATGTACACTTTTTGGCTGAAAATCTACATGCTTATCTGGGAAAATATTGCTTCAGGATATAAGGTCCATTGTAAAACAGTTTCAAACTGCCTCTAAAACCCAATTTTCTAATAGAGCAACATAGAACATCACCAAGTGTTCCCCTTGCAAAGTTAAGTAAGCGGATCCAACTGCTTTGTGGACGTGTATTGTAAAATTTCGTTGGAGCGGGTTTCCCTTGTATTACTTTGCTTAGGAAGTAAGTTCATTCTTCGGCCCAAAACTCAGCTTGCAGCTATAACAAAGATATTTAGGGATGAAAATGAGCTCGAAGAGTGGAGTCTTTCTGCCAATGTTCTGATACAGGAAGAAGAAGTAGAGTTTTTGGCTGAAATCCCACATGCTTATGTGGGAAAAGTTAGCTTCCTTTCCAAACGTCCATTGTAAAACGGTGTCAAACTGCTTCCACAACCAAATGTTCAAGTAGAGCAACATTGAACCTCATTAGGTGTTCAACTTCCAAAGTTAAGTAAGTGGAACAAAGTGGTTTCTGGACATGTATTGTAAAATTTCTTTGGAAGCGAGTTTCCCTAGTATTATTTTGCTTAGGAAGTACAGTTCATTCATAGGCCCAAAACTCAACCAGGAGATACAACAAAGATCTTTAGGTATGAAAATGAGCTCCATGAGTGGAGTCTATCTGCCAAAGAACTTTCTGATTCTCCTAGGAGAAGTACAGTTTTTGGCTGAAAAACCACATGCTGTATCGGGGCAAAGTTAGCTTCCTTTCCATAGGTCCATTGTAAAACAGTGTCAAACTGCTTCCAAAACCAAATGTTCAAGTAGAGCACTATGGTACTTCACTAGGTGTTCAACTTCCAAAGCTAAGTTAGTGGGACAAACTGGTTTAGGTGAGTGTATGTTACAATTTGGTTGGATGCGGTATTCCCTATTATTACTTAGCTTTCAAAGTGTAGTGTATTCTTAGGCCCAAAACTCAACTTGCAGCTACAACAAATATCTTTAGGTATGAAAATTAGCTTCTTAAGTGGAGTCTTTCTGCCAAAGATCTTTCTGATAGTCCCAGGAGAAGTGGAGTTGTTGGCTGAACAACCACATGCTGTATCTGGGCAAAGTTAGCTTCCTTTCAATAGGTCCATTGTAAAACAGTGTCAAACTGCTTCCAAAACTAATGTTCAAGTAGAGCACTATGGTACTTCACTAGGTGTTCTACTTCCAAAGTGAAGTAAGTAGAACAAACTGGTTTCTGTGAGTGTATGTGAAAATTTGGTTGGAGGAAGATTTCCCTAGTATTCCTTGGCTTAGGAAGTCTAGTGCATTCTTGGGCCCAAAAGTCAATCTTTACCTACAACAAAGATCTTTAGGTGTGAAAATCAGCTCCATGAGTGGAGTCATTGTGCCAGAGATCTTTCTGAATCTCCAAGGAAATGTACACTTTTTGGCTGAAAATCTTCTTGCTTATCTGGGAAAATTATGCTTCATTTTTTAAGGTCCATTGTAAAACAGTTTCAAACTGCTTCTAAAACCCAATTTCCTAATAGAGCAACATTGAACATCACTAGGTGTTCACCTTGCAAAGTTAAGTAAGCGGATCCAACTGCTTTGTGGACGTGTATTGTAAAATTTCGTTGGAAGCGGGTTTCCCTAGTATTACTTTGCTTAGGAAGTAAGTTCACTCTTAGGCCCAAAACTCAGCTTGCAGCTACAACAAAGATATTTAGGGATGAAAATGAGCTCGAAGAGTGGAGTCTTTCTGCCAAAGTTCTTTCTGATACAGGAAGGAGAAGTAGAGTTTTTGGCTGAAATCCCACATGCTTATGTGGGAAAAGTTAGCTTCCTTTCAAAACGTCTTTGTAAAAATGTGTCAAACTGTTTCCACAACCAAATGTTCAAGTGGAGCAACATTGAACATGACTAGGTGTTCAACTTCCAAAGCTAAGTTAGTGGGACAAACTGGTTTAGGTGAGTGTATGTTACAATTTGGTTGGATGCGGGATTCCCTATTATTACTTAGCTTTCAAAGTGTAGTGTATTCTTAGGCCCAAAACTCCACTTGCAGCTACAACAAATATCTTTAGGTATGAAAGTTAGCTTCTTGAGTGGATTCTTACTGCCATAGATCTTGCTGATAGTCCAAGGAGATGTAGAGTTGTTGGCTGAACAACCACATGCTGTATCTGGGCAAAGTTAGCTTCCTTTCAATAGGTCCATTGTAAAACAGTGTCAAACTACTTCCAAAACCAAATGTTCAAGTAGAGCACTATGGTACTTCACTAGGTGTTCTACTTCCAAAGTGAAGTAAGTAGAACAAACTGGTTTCTGTGAGTGTATGGGAAAATTTGATTTGAGGAAGTTTTCCCTAGTATTTCTTGGCTTAGGAAGTCTAGTGCATTCTTGGGCCCAAAAGTCAATCTGTACCTACAACAAAAATCTTTAGGTGTGAAAATCAGCTCCATGAGTGGAGTCATTGTGCCAGAGATCTTTCTGAATCTCCAAGGAAATGTACACTTTTTGGCTGAAAATCTACATGCTTATCTGGGAAAATATTGCTTCAGGATATAAGGTCCATTGTAAAACAATTTCAAACTGCCTCTAAAACCCAATTTTCTAATAGAGCAACATAGACCATCACTAGGTGTTCACCTTGCAAAGTTAAGTAAGCGGATCCAACTGCTTTGTGGACGTGTATTGTAAAATTTCGTTGGAAGCGGGTTTCCCTTGTATTACTTTGCTTAGGAAGTAAGTTCATTCTTAGGCCCAAAACTCAGCTTGCAGCTATAACAAAGATATTTAGGGATGAAAATGAGCTCGAAGAGTGGAGTCTTTCTGCCAATGTTCTGATACAGGAAGAAGTAGAGTTTTTGGCTGAAATCCCACATGCTTATGTGGGAAAAGTTAGCTTCCTTTCCAAACGTCCATTGTAAAACGGTGTCAAACTGCTTCCACAACCAAATGTTCAAGTAGAGCAACATTGAACCTCATTAGGTGTTCAACTTCCAAAGTTAAGTAAGTGGAACAAAGTGGTTTCTGGACATGTATTGTAAAATTTCTTTGGAATCGAGTTTCCCTAGTATTATTTTGCTTAGGAAGTACAGTTCATTCATAGGCCCAAAACTCAACCAGGAGATACAACAAAGATCTTTAGGTATGAAAATGAGCTCCATGAGTGGAGTCTATCTGCCAAAGAACTTTCTGATTCTCCTAGGAGAAGTACAGTTTTTGGCTGAAAAACCACATGCTGTATCGGGGCAAAGTTAGCTTCCTTTCCATAGGTCCATTGTAAAACAGTGTCAAACTGCTTCCAAAACCAAATGTTCAAGTAGAGCACTATGGTACTTCACTAGGTGTTCTACTTCCAAAGTGAAGTAAGTAGAACAAACTGGTTTCTGTGAGTGTATGGGAAAATTTGGTTGGAGGAAGATTTTCCTAGTATTTCTTGGCTTAGGAAGTCTAGTGCATTCTTGGGCCCAAAAGTTAATCTGTACGCACAACAAAGATTTTTAGGTATGAAAATCAGCTCCATGAGTGGAGTCTTTGTGCCAGAGATCTTTCTGAATCTCCAAGGAAATGTACACTTTTTGGATGAAAATCTACATGCTTATCTGGGAAAATTATGCTTCATTTCAAAAGGTCCATTGTAAAACACTTTCAAACTGCTTCTAAAACCCAATTTTCTAATAGAGCAACATTGACCATCACTAGGTGTTCACCTTGCAAAGTTAAGTAAGCGGATCCAACTGCTTTGTGGACGTGTATTGTAAAATTTAGTTGGATGCGGGTTTCCCTGGTATTACTTTGCTTTGGAAGTAAGTTCCTTCTTAGGCCCAAAACTCAGCTTGCAGCTATAACAAAGATATTTAGGGATGAAAATGAGCTCGAAGAGTGGAGTCTTTCTGCCAAAGTTCTGATACAGGAAGGGGAAGTAGAGTTTTTGGCTGAAATCCCACATGCTTATGTGGGAAAAGTTAGCTTCCTTTCCAAACGTCCATTGTAAAACGGTGTCAAACTGCTTCCACAACCAAATGTTCAAGTAGAGCAACATTGAACCTCACTAGGTGTTCAACTTCCAAAGTTAAGTAAGTGGAACAAAGTGGTTTCTGGACATGTATTGTAAAATTTCTTTGGAAGCGAGTTTCCCTAGTATTATTTTGCTTAGGAAGTACAGTTCATTCATAGGCCCAAAACTCAACTAGGAAATACAACAAAGATCTTTAGGTATGAAAATGAGCTCCATGAGTGGAGTCTATCTGCCAAAGAACTTTCTGATACTCCTAGAAGAAGTACAGTTTTTGGCTGAAAAACCACATACCTATGTGGGGAAAGTTAGCTTCCTTTCAAAACGTCATTGTAAAACTGTGTCAAACTGCTTCCACAACCAAATGTTCAAGTGGAGCAACATTGAACATCACTAGGTGTTCACCTTCCAAAGCTAAGTTAGTGGGACAAACTGTTTTAGGTGAGTGTATGTTACAATTTGGTTGGATGCGGTATTCCCTATTATTACTTAGCTTTCAAAGTGTAGTGTATTCTTAGGCCCAAAACTCAACTTGCAGCTACAACAAATATCTTTAGGTATGAAAATTAGCTTCTTAAGTGGAGTCTTTCTGCCAAAGATCTTTCTGATAGTCCCAGGAGAAGTGGAGTTGTTGGCTGAACAACCACATGCTGTATCTGGGAAAGTTAGCTTCCTTTCAATAGGTCCATTGTAAAACAGTGTCAAACTGCTTCCAAAACTAATGTTCAAGTAGAGCACTATGGTACTTCACTAGGTGTTCTACTTCCAAAGTGAAGTAAGTAGAACAAACTGGTTTCTGTGAGTGTATGTGAAAATTTGGTTGGAGGAAGATTTCCCTAGTATTCCTTGGCTTAGGAAGTCTAGTGCATTCTTGGGCCCAAAAGTTAATCTTTACCTACAACAAAGATCTTTAGGTGTGAAAATCAGCTCCATGAGTGGAGTCATTGTGCCAGAGATCTTTCTGAATCTCCAAGGAAATGTACACTTTTTGGCTGAAAATCTTCTTGCTTATCTGGGAAAATTATGCTTCATTTTTTAAGGTCCATTGTAAAACAGTTTCAAACTGCTTCTAAAACCCAATTTCCTAATAGAGCAACATTGAACATCACTAGGTGTTCACCTTGCAAAGTTAAGTAAGCGGATCCAACTGCTTTGTGGACGTGTATTGTAAAATTTCGTTGGAAGCGGGTTTCCCTAGTATTACTTTGCTTAGGAAGTAAGTTCACTCTTAGGCCCAAAACTCAGCTTGCAGCTACAACAAAGATATTTAGGGATGAAAATGAGCTCGAAGAGTGGAGTCTTTCTGCCAAAGTTCTTTCTGATAGAGGAAGGAGAAGTAGAGTTTTTGGCTGAAATCCCACATGCTTATGTGGGAAAAGTTAGCTTCCTTTCAAAACGTCTTTGTAAAAATGTGTCAAACTGTTTCCACAACCAAATGTTCAAGTGGAGCAACATTGAACATGACTAGGTGTTCAACTTCCAAAGCTAAGTTAGTGGGACAAACTGGTTTAGGTGAGTGTATGTTACAATTTGGTTGGATGCGGGATTCCCTATTATTACTTAGCTTTCAAAGTGTAGTGTATTCTTAGGCCCAAAACTCCACTTGCAGCTACAACAAATATCTTTAGGTATGAAAGTTAGCTTCTTGAGTGGATTCTTACTGCCATAGATCTTGCTGATAGTCCAAGGAGATGTAGAGTTGTTGGCTGAACAACCACATGCTGTATCTGGGCAAAGTTAGCTTCCTTTCAATAGGTCCATTGTAAAACAGTGTCAAACTACTTCCAAAACCAAATGTTCAAGTAGAGCACTATGGTACTTCACTAGGTGTTCTACTTCCAAAGTGAAGTAAGTAGAACAAACTGGTTTCTGTGAGTGTATGGGAAAATTTGATTTGAGGAAGTTTTCCCTAGTATTTCTTGGCTTAGGAAGTCTAGTGCATTCTTGGGCCCAAAAGTCAATCTGTACCTACAACAAAAATCTTTAGGTGTGAAAATCAGCTCCATGAGTGGAGTCATTGTGCCAGAGATCTTTCTGAATCTCCAAGGAAATGTACACTTTTTGGCTGAAAATCTACATGCTTATCTGGGAAAATATTGCTTCAGGATATAAGGTCCATTGTAAAACAGTTTCAAACTGCCTCTAAAACCCAATTTTCTAATAGAGCAACATAGACCCTCACTAGGTGTTCACCTTGCAAAGTTAAGTAAGCGGATCCAACTGCTTTGTGGACGTGTATTGTAAAATTTCGTTGGAAGCGGTTTCCCTTGTATTACTTTGCTTAGGAAGTAAGTTCATTCTTAGGCCCAAAACTCAGCTTGCAGCTATAACAAAGATATTTAGGGATGAAAATGAGCTCGAAGAGTGGAGTCTTTCTGCCAATGTTCTGATACAGGAAGGGGAAGTAGAGTTTTTGGCTGAAATCCCACATGCTTATGTGGGAAAAGTTAGCTTCCTTTCCAAACGTCCATTGTAAAACGGTGTCAAACTGCTTCCACAACCAAATGTCCAAGTAGAGCACTATGGTACTTCACTAGGTGTTCTACTTCCAAAGTGAAGTAAGTAGAACAAACTGGTTTCTGTGAGTGTATGGGAAAATTTGGTTGGAGGAAGATTTCCCTAGTATTTCTTGGCTTAGGAAGTCTAGTGCATTCTGGGCCCAAAAGTTAATCTGTACCCACAACAAAGATTTTTAGGTATGAAAATCAGCTCCATGAGTGGAGTCTTTGTGCCAGAGATCTTTCTGAATCTCCAAGGAAATGTACACTTTTTGGATGAAAATCTACATGCTTATCTGGGAAAATTATGCTTCATTTCAAAAGGTCCATTGTAAAACACTTTCAAACTGCTTCTAAAACCCAATTTTCTAATAGAGCAACATTGACCATCACTAGGTGTTCACCTTGCAAAGTTAAGTAAGCGGATCCAACTGCTTTGTGGACGTGTATTGTAAAATTTAGTTGGATGCGGGTTTCCCTGGTATTACTTTGCTTTGGAAGTAAGTTCCTTCTTAGGCCCAAAACTCAGCTTGCAGCTATAACAAAGATATTTAGGGATGAAAATGAGCTCGAAGAGTGGAGTCTTTCTGCCAAAGTTCTGATACAGGAAGGGGAAGTAGAGTTTTTGGCTGAAATCCCACATGCTTATGTGGGAAAAGTTAGCTTCCTTTCCAAACGTCCATTGTAAAACGGTGTCAAACTGCTTCCACAACCAAATGTTCAAGTAGAGCAACATTGAACCTCACTAGGTGTTCAACTTCCAAAGTTAAGTAAGTGGAACAAAGTGGTTTCTGGACATGTATTGTAAAATTTCTTTGGAAGCGAGTTTCCCTAGTATTATTTTGCTTAGGAAGTACAGTTCATTCATAGGCCCAAAACTCAACTAGGAGATACAACAAAGATCTTTAGGTATGAAAATGAGCTCCATGAGTGGAGTCTATCTGCCAAAGAACTTTCTGATACTCCTAGAAGAAGTACAGTTTTTGGCTGAAAAACCACATACCTATGTGGGGAAAGTTAGCTTCCTTTCTAAACGTCATTGTAAAACTGTGTCAAACTGCTTCCACAACCAAATGTTCAAGTGGAGCAACATTGAACATCACTAGGTGTTCAACTTCCAAAGCTAAGTTAGTGGGACAAACTGTTTTAGGTGAGTGTATGTTACAATTTGGTTGGATGCGGTATTCCCTATTATTACTTAGCTTTCAAAGTGTAGTGTATTCTTAGGCCCAAAACTCAACTTGCAGCTACAACAAATATCTTTAGGTATGAAAATTAGCTTCTTAAGTGGAGTCTTTCTGCCAAAGATCTTTCTGATAGTCCCAGGAGAAGTGGAGTTGTTGGCTGAACAACCACATGCTGTATCTGGGCAAAGTTAGCTTCCTTTCAATAGGTCCATTGTAAAACAGTGTCAAACTGCTTCCAAAACCAAATGTTCAAGTAGAGCACTATGGTACTTCACTAGGTGTTCTACTTCCAAAGTGAAGTAAGTAGAACAAACTGGTTTCTGTGAGTGTATGTGAAAATTTGGTTGGAGGAAGATTTCCCTAGTATTCCTTGGCTTAGGAAGTCTAGTGCATTCTTGGGCCCAAAAGTCAATCTTTACCTACAACAAAGATCTTTAGGTGTGAAAATCAGCTCCATGAGTGGAGTCATTGTGCCAGAGATCTTTCTGAATCTCCAAGGAAATGTACACTTTTTGGCTGAAAATCTTCTTGCTTATCTGGGAAAATTATGCTTCATTTTTTAAGGTCCATTGTAAAACAGTTTCAAACTGCTTCTAAAACCCAATTTCCTAATAGAGCAACATTGAACATCACTAGGTGTTCACCTTGCAAAGTTAAGTAAGCGGATCCAACTGCTTTGTGGACGTGTATTGTAAAATTTCGTTGGAAGCGGGTTTCCCTAGTATTACTTTGCTTAGGAAGTAAGTTCACTCTTAGGCCCAAAACTCAGCTTGCAGCTACAACAAAGATATTTAGGGATGAAAATGAGCTCGAAGAGTGGAGTCTTTCTGCCAAAGTTCTTTCTGATAGAGGAAGGAGAAGTAGAGTTTTTGGCTGAAATCCCACATGCTTATGTGGGAAAAGTTAGCTTCCTTTCAAAACGTCTTTGTAAAAATGTGTCAAACTGTTTCCACAACCAAATGTTCAAGTGGAGCAACATTGAACATGACTAGGTGTTCAACTTCCAAAGCTAAGTTAGTGGGACAAACTGGTTTAGGTGAGTGTATGTTACAATTTGGTTGGATGCGGGATTCCCTATTATTACTTAGCTTTCAAAGTGTAGTGTATTCTTAGGCCCAAAACTCCAGTTGCAGCTACAACAAATATCTTTAGGTATGAAAGTTAGCTTCTTGAGTGGATTCTTACTGCCATAGATCTTGCTGATAGTCCAAGGAGATGTAGAGTTGTTGGCTGAACAACCACATGCTGTATCTGGGCAAAGTTAGCTTCCTTTCAATAGGTCCATTGTAAAACAGTGTCAAACTACTTCCAAAACCAAATGTTCAAGTAGAGCACTATGGTACTTCACTAGGTGTTCTACTTCCAAAGTGAAGTAAGTAGAACAAACTGGTTTCTGTGAGTGTATGGGAAAATTTGATTTGAGGAAGTTTTCCCTAGTATTTCTTGGCTTAGGAAGTCTAGTGCATTCTTGGGCCCAAAAGTCAATCTGTACCTACAACAAAAATCTTTAGGTGTGAAAATCAGCTCCATGAGTGGAGTCATTGTGCCAGAGATCTTTCTGAATCTCCAAGGAAATGTACACTTTTTGGCTGAAAATCTACATGCTTATCTGGGAAAATATTGCTTCAGGATATAAGGTCCATTGTAAAACAGTTTCAAACTGCCTCTAAAACCCAATTTTCTAATAGAGCAACATAGACCATCACTAGGTGTTCACCTTGCAAAGTTAAGTAAGCGGATCCAACTGCTTTGTGGACGTGTATTGTAAAATTTCGTTGGAAGCGGGTTTCCCTTGTATTACTTTGCTTAGGAAGTAAGTTCATTCTTAGGCCCAAAACTCAGCTTGCAGCTATAACAAAGATATTTAGGGATGAAAATGAGCTCGAAGAGTGGAGTCTTTCTGCCAATGTTCTGATACAGGAAGAAGAAGTAGAGTTTTTGGCTGAAATCCCACATGCTTATGTGGGAAAAGTTAGCTTCCTTTCCAAACGTCCATTGTAAAACGGTGTCAAACTGCTTCCACAACCAAATGTTCAAGTAGAGCAACATTGAACCTCATTAGGTGTTCAACTTCCAAAGTTAAGTAAGTGGAACAAAGTGGTTTCTGGACATGTATTGTAAAATTTCTTTGGAATCGAGTTTCCCTAGTATTATTTTGCTCAGGAAGTACAGTTCATTCATAGGCCCAAAACTCAACCAGGAGATACAACAAAGATCTTTAGGTATGAAAATGAGCTCCATGAGTGGAGTCTATCTGCCAAAGAACTTTCTGATTCTCCTAGGAGAAGTACAGTTTTTGGCTGAAAAACCACATGCTGTATCGGGGCAAAGTTAGCTTCCTTTCCATAGGTCCATTGTAAAACAGTGTCAAACTGCTTCCAAAACCAAATGTTCAAGTAGAGCACTATGGTACTTCACTAGGTGTTCTACTTCCAAAGTGAAGTAAGTAGAACAAACTGGTTTCTGTGAGTGTATGGGAAAATTTGTTTGGAGGAAGATTTCCCTAGTATTTCTTGGCTTAGGAAGTCTAGTGCATTCTTGGGCCCAAAAGTTAATCTGTACCCACAACAAAGATTTTTAGGTATGAAAATCAGCTCCATGAGTGGAGTCTTTGTGCCAGAGATCTTTCTGAATCTCCAAGGAAATGTACACTTTTTGGATGAAAATCTACATGCTTATCTGGGAAAATTATGCTTCATTTCAAAAGGTCCATTGTAAAACACTTTCAAACTGCTTCTAAAACCCAATTTTCTAATAGAGCAACATTGACCATCACTAGGTGTTCACCTTGCAAAGTTAAGTAAGCGGATCCAACTGCTTTGTGGACGTGTATTGTAAAATTTAGTTGGATGCGGGTTTCCCTTGTATTACTTTGCTTAGGAAGTAAGTTCATTCTTCGGCCCAAAACTCAGCTTGCAGCTATAACAAAGATATTTAGGGATGAAAATGAGCTCGAAGAGTGGAGTCTTTCTGCCAATGTTCTGATACAGGAAGAAGAAGTAGAGTTTTTGGCTGAAATCCCACATGCTTATGTGGGAAAAGTTAGCTTCCTTTCCAAACGTCCATTGTAAAACGGTGTCAAACTGCTTCCACAACCAAATGCTCAAGTAGAGCAACATTGAACCTCATTAGGTGTTCAACTTCCAAAGTTAAGTAAGTGGAACAAAGTGGTTTCTGGACATGTATTGTAAAATTTCTTTGGAAGTGAGTTTCCCTAGTATTATTTTGCTTAGGAAGTACAGTTCATTCATAGGCCCAAAACTCAACTAGGAGATACAACAAAGATCTTTAGGTATGAAAATGAGCTCCATGAGTGGAGTCTATCTGCCAAAGAACTTTCTGATACTCCTAGGAGAAGTACAGTTTTTGGCTGAAAAACCACATACCTATGTGGGAAAAGTTAGCTTCCTTTCAAAACGTCTTTGTAAAAATGTGTCAAACTGCTTCCAAAACCAAATGTTCAAGTAGAGCACTATGGTACTTCACTAGGTGTTCTACTTCCAAAGTGAAGTAAGTAGAACAAACTGGTTTCTGTGAGTGTATGGGAAAATTTGGTTGGAGGAAGATTTCCCTAGTATTTCTTGGCTTAGGAAGTCTAGTGCATTCTTGGGCCCAAAAGTTAATCTGTACCCACAACAAAGATTTTTAGGTATGAAAATCAGCTCCATGAGTGGAGTCTTTGTGCCAGAGATCTTTCTGAATCTCCAAGGAAATGTACACTTTTTGGATGAAAATCTACATGCTTATCTGGGAAAATATTGCTTCAGGATATAAGGTCCATTTTAAAACAATTTCAAACTGCTTCTAAAACCCAATTTTCTAATAGAGCAACATAGACCATCACTAGGTGTTCACCTTGCAAAGTTAAGTAAGCAGATCCAACTGCTTTGTGGACGTGTATTGTAAAATTTCGTTGGAAGCGGGTTACCCTTGTATTACTTTGCTTAGGAAGTAAGTTCATTCTTAGGCCCAAAACTCAGCTTGCAGCTATAACAAAGATATTTAGGGATGAAAATGAGCTCGAAGAGTGGAGTCTTTCTGCCATGTTCTGATACAGGGAAGAAGAAGTAGTTTTTGGCTGAAAACCCACATGCTTATGTTGGGAAAAGTAAGCTTCTCTTCCAAACGTCCATTGTTAAACGTGTCAAACTGCTTTCACACCCAAATGTTCAGTAGAGCAACCATTGAACCTCATTAAGGGTTCGACTTTCCAAAGTTAAGTAAGAGGAACAAAGTGGTTTCTGGACTGAATTTGTAAAAATTCTTTGGAC
>AAPY01553035.1:0-10675 GCA_000181375.1 Tupaia belangeri | reverse complement strand
CACTTTTTGGCTGAAATCTACATGCTTATCTGGGACCAATATTGCTTCAGGATATAAGGTCCATTGTAAAACAGTTTCAAACTGCTTCTAAAACCCAATTTTCTAATAGAGCAACATAGACCATCACTAGGTGTTCACCTTGCAAAGTTAAGTAAGCGGATCCAACTGCTTTGTGGACGTGTATTGTAAAATTTCGTTGGAAGCGGGTTTCCCTTGTATTACTTTGCTTAGGAAGTAAGTTCATTCTTAGGCCCAAAACTCAGCTTGCAGCTATAACAAAGATATTTAGGGATGAAAATGAGCTCGAAGAGTGGAGTTTTTCTGCCAATGTTCTGATACAGGAAGGAGAAGTAGAGTTTTTGGCTGAAATCCCACATGCTTATGTGGGAAAAGTTAGCTTCCTTTCCAAACGTCCATTGTAAAACGGTGTCAAACTGCTTCCACAACCAAATGTTCAAGTAGAGCAACATTGAACCTCATTAGGTGTTCAACTTCCAAAGTTAAGTAAGAGGAACAAAGTGGTTTCTGGACATGTATTGTAAAATTTCTTTGGAAGCGAGTTTCCCTAGTATTATTTTTCTTAGGAAGTACAGTTCATTCATAGGCCCAAAACTCAACTAGGAGATACAACAAAGATATTTAGGTATGAAAATGAGCTCCATGAGTAGAGTCTGTCTGCCAAAGAACTTTCTGATACTCCTAGGAGAAGTACAGTTTTTGGCTGAAAAACCACATACCTATGTGGGGAAAGTTAGCTTCCTTTCAAAACGTCATTGTAAAACTGTGTCAAACTGCTTCCCCAACCAAATGTTCAAGTAGAGCAACATTGAACATGACTAGGTGTTCAACTTCCAAAGTTAAGTAAGTGGAACAAAGTGGTTTCTGGACATGTATTGTAAAATTTCTTTGGACGCGAGTTTCCCTAGTATTATTTTGCTTAGGAAGTACAGCTCATTCATAGACCCAAAACTCAACTAGGAGATACAACAAAGATCTTTAGGTATGAAAATGAGCTCCATGAGTGGAGTCTATCTGCCAAAGAACTTTCTGATACTCCTAGGAGAAGTACAGTTTTTGGCTGAAAAACCACATACCTATGTGGGGAAAGTTAGCTTCCTTTCAAAACGTCATTGTAAAACTGTGTCAAACTGCTTCCACAACCAAATGTTCAAGTAGAGCAACATTGAACATGACTAGGTGTTCAACTTCGAAAGCTAAGTTAGTGGGACAAACTGGTTTAGGTGAGTGTATGTTACAATTTGGTTGGAAGTGGGATTCCCTATTATTACTTAGCTTTGAAAGTGTAGTGTATTCTTAGGCCCAAAACTCAACTTGCAGCTACAACAAATATCTTTAGGTATGAAAATTAGCTTCTTAAGTGGAGTCTTTCTGCCAAAGATCTTGCTGATAGTCCAAGGAGAAGTAGAGTTGTTGGCTGAACAACCACCTGCTGTATCTGGGCAAAGTTAGCTTCCTTTCCATAGGTCCATTGTAAAACAGTGTCAAACTGCTTCCAAAACCAAATGTTCAAGTAGAGCACTATGGTACTTCACTAGGTGTTCTACTTCCAAAGTTAAGTAAGTAGAACAAACTGGTTTCTGTGAGTGTATTGGAAAATTTGGTTGGAGGAAGATTTCCCTAGTATTTCTTGGCTTAGGAAGTCTAGTGCTTCCATGGGTCCAAAAGTCAATGTGTACCTACAACAAAGGTCTTTAGGTATGAAAATCAGCTCCATGAGTGGAGTCATTGTGCCAGAGATCTTTCTGAATCTCCAAGGAAATGTACACTTTTTGGCTGAAAATCTACATGCTTATCTGGGAAAATATTGCTTCAGGATATAAGGTCCATTGTAAAACAGTTTCAAACTGCCTCTAAAACCCAATTTTCTAATAGAGCAACATAGACCCTCACTAGGTGTTCACCTTGCAAAGTTAAGTAAGCGGATCCAACTGCTTTGTGGACGTGTATTGTAAAATTTCGTTGGAAGCGGGTTTCCCTTGTATTACTTTGCTTAGGAAGTAAGTTCATTCTTAGGCCCAAAACTCAGCTTGCAGCTATAACAAAGATATTTAGGGATGAAAATGAGCTCGAAGAGTGGAGTCTTTCTGCCAATGTTCTGATACAGGAAGAAGAAGTAGAGTTTTTGGCTGAAATCCCACATGCTTATGTGGGAAAAGTTAGCTTCCTTTCCAAACGTCCATTGTAAAACGGTGTCAAACTGCTTCCACAACCAAATGTTCAAGTAGAGCAACATTGAACCTCATTAGGTGTTCAACTTCCAAAGTTAAGTAAGTGGAACAAAGTGGTTTCTGGACATGTATTGTAAAATTTCTTTGGAAGCGAGTTTCCCTAGTATTATTTTGCTTAGGAAGTACAGTTCATTCATAGGCCCAAAACTCAACCAGGAGATACAACAAAGATCTTTAGGTATGAAAATGAGCTCCATGAGTGGAGTCTATCTGCCAAAGAACTTTCTGATTCTCCTAGGAGAAGTACAGTTTTTGGCTGAAAAACCACATACCTATGTGGGGAAAGTTTTCTTCCTTTCAAAACGTCATTGTAAAACTGTGTCAAACTGCTTCCACAACCAAATGTTCAAGTAGAGCAACATTGAACATGACTAGGTGTTCAACTTCCAAAGCTAAGTTAGTGGGACAAACTGGTTTAGGTGAGGGTATGTTACAATTTTATTGGAAGCGGGATTCCCTATTATTACTTAGCTTTGAAAGTGTAGTGTATTCTTAGGTCCAAAACTTAACTTGCAGCTACAACAAATATCTTTAGGTATGAAAATTAGCTTCTTAAGTGGAGTCTTTCTGCCAAAGATCTTTCTGATAGTCCCAGGAGAAGTGGAGTTGTTGGCTGAACAACCACATGCTGTATCTGGGCAAAGTTAGCTTCCTTTCAATAGGTCCATTGTAAAACAGTGTCATACTGCTTCCAAAACCAAATGTTCAAGTAGAGCACAATGGTACTTCACAAGGTGTTCTACTTCCAAAGTGAAGTAAGTAGAACAAACTGGTTTCTGTGAGTGTATAGGAAAATTTGGTTGGAGGATGATTTCCCTAGTATTTCATGGCTTAGGAAGTCTATTGCTTCCTTGGGCCCAAAAGTCAATCTGTACCTATAAGAAAGGTCTTTAGGTATGAAAATCAGCTCCATGAGTGGAGTCATTGTGCCAGAGATCTTTCTGAATCTCCAAGGAAACGTACACTTTTTGGCTGAAAATCTATATGCTTATCTGGGAAAATTATGCTTCATTTTTTAAGGTCCATTGTAAAACAGTTTCAAACTGCTTCTAAAACCCAATTTTCTAATAGAGCAACATTGACCATCACTAGGTGTTCACCTTGCAAAGTTAAGTAAGCGGATCCAACTGCTTTGTGGACGTGTATTGTAAAATTTAGTTGGATGCAAGTTTCCCTGGTATTACTTTGCTTTGGAAGTAAGTTCCTTCTTAGGCCCAAAACTCAGCTTGCAGCTATAACAAAGATATTTAGGGATGAAAATGAGCTCGAAGAGTGGAGTCTTTCTGCCAAAGTTCTGATACAGGAAGGGGAAGTAGAGTTTTTGGCTGAAATCCCACATGCTTATGTGGGAAAAGTTAGCTTCCTTTCCAAACGTCCATTGTAAAACGGTGTCAAACTGCTTCCACAACCAAATGTTCAAGTAGAGCAACATTGAACCTCATTAGGTGTTCAACTTCCAAAGTTAAGTAAGTGGAACAAAGTGGTTTCTGGACATGTATTGTAAAATTTCTTTGGACGCGAGTTTCCCTAGTATTATTTTGCTTAGGAAGTACAGCTCATTCATAGACCCAAAACTCAACTAGGAGATACAACAAAGATCTTTAGGTATGAAAATGAGCTCCATGAGTGGAGTCTATCTGCCAAAAAACTTTCTGATACTCCTAGGAGAAGTACAGTTTTTGGCTGAAAAACCACATACCTATGTGGGGAAAGTAAGCTTCCTTTCAAAACGTCATTGTAAAACTGTTTCAAACTGCATCCACAACCAAATGTTCAAGTGGAGCAACATTGAACATGACTAGGTGTTCAACTTCCAAAGCTAAGTTAGTGGGACAAACTGGTTTAGGTGAGTGTATGTTACAATTTGGTTGGATGCGGTATTCCCTATTATTACTTAGCTTTCAAAGTGTAGTGTATTCTTAGGCCCAAAACTCAACTTGCAGCTACAACAAATATCTTTAGGTATGAAAATTAGCTTCTTAAGTGGAGTCTTTCTGCCAAAGATCTTTCTGATAATCCCAGGAGAAGTGGAGTTGTTGGCTGAACAACCACATGCTGTATCTGGGCAAAGTTAGCTTCCTTTCAATAGGTCCATTGTAAAACAGTGTCAAACTGCTTCCAAAACTAATGTTCAAGTAGAGCACTATGGTACTTCACTAGGTGTTCTACTTCCAAAGTGAAGTAAGTAGAACAAACTGGTTTCTGTGAGTGTATGTGAAAATTTGGTTGGAGGAAGATTTCCCTAGTATTTCTTGGCTTAGGAAGTCTAGTGCATTCTTGGGCCCAAAAGTCAATCTGTACCTACAACAAAGATCTTTAGGTGTGAAAATCAGCTCCATGAGTGGAGTCATTGTGCCAGAGATCTTTCTGAATCTCCAAGGAAATGTACACTTTTTGGCTGAAAATCTACATGCTTATCTGGGAAAATATTGCTTCAGGATATAAGGTCCATTGTAAAACAATTTCAAACTGCCTCTAAAACCCAATTTTCTAATAGAGCAACATAGACCATCACTAGGTGTTCACCTTGCAAAGTTAAGTAAGCGGATCCAACTGCTTTGTGGACGTGTATTGTAAAATTTCGTTGGAAGCGGGTTTCCCTTGTATTACTTTGCTTAGGAAGTAAGTTCATTCTTCGGCCCAAAACTCAGCTTGCAGCTATAACAAAGATATTTAGGGATGAAAATGAGCTCGAAGAGTGGAGTCTTTCTGCCAATGTTCTGATACAGGAAGAAGAAGTAGAGTTTTTGGCTGAAATCCCACATGCTTATGTGGGAAAAGTTAGCTTCCTTTCCAAACGTCCATTGTAAAACGGTGTCAAACTGCTTCCACAACCAAATGTTCAAGTAGAGCAACATTGAACCTCATTAGGTGTTCAACTTCCAAAGTTAAGTAAGTGGAACAAAGTGGTTTCTGGACATGTATTGTAAAATTTCTTTGGAATCGAGTTTCCCTAGTATTATTTTGCTTAGGAAGTACAGTTCATTCATAGGCCCAAAACTCAACCAGGAGATACAACAAAGATCTTTAGGTATGAAAATGAGCTCCATGAGTGGAGTCTATCTGCCAAAGAACTTTCTGATTCTCCTAGGAGAAGTACAGTTTTTGGCTGAAAAACCACATGCTGTATCGGGGCAAAGTTAGCTTCCTTTCCATAGGTCCATTGTAAAACAGTGTCAAACTGCTTCCAAAACCAAATGTTCAAGTAGAGCACTATGGTACTTCACTAGGTGTTCTACTTCCAAAGTGAAGTAAGTAGAACAAACTGGTTTCTGTGAGTGTATGGGAAAATTTGGTTGGAGGAAGATTTCCCTAGTATTTCTTGGCTTAGGAAGTCTAGTGCATTCTTGGGCCCAAAAGTTAATCTGTACCCACAACAAAGATTTTTAGGTATGAAAATCAGCTCCATGAGTGGAGTCTTTGTGCCAGAGATCTTTCTGAATCTCCAAGGAAATGTACACTTTTTGGATGAAAATCTACATGCTTATCTGGGAAAATTATGCTTCATTTCAAAAGGTCCATTGTAAAACACTTTCAAACTGCTTCTAAAACCCAATTTTCTAATAGAGCAACATTGACCATCACTAGGTGTTCACCTTGCAAAGTTAAGTAAGCGGATCCAACTGCTTTGTGGACGTGTATTGTAAAATTTAGTTGGATGCGGGTTTCCCTGGTATTACTTTGCTTTGGAAGTAAGTTCCTTCTTAGGCCCAAAACTCAGCTTGCAGCTATAACAAAGATATTTAGGGATGAAAATGAGCTCGAAGAGTGGAGTCTTTCTGCCAAAGTTCTGATACAGGAAGGGGAAGTAGAGTTTTTGGCTGAAATCCCACATGCTTATGTGGGAAAAGTTAGCTTCCTTTCCAAACGTCCATTGTAAAACGGTGTCAAACTGCTTCCACAACCAAATGTTCAAGTAGAGCAACATTGAACCTCACTAGGTGTTCAACTTCCAAAGTTAAGTAAGTGGAACAAAGTGGTTTCTGGACATGTTTTGTAAAATTTCTTTGGACGCGAGTTTCCCTAGTATTATTTTGCTTAGGAAGTACAGCTCATTCATAGACCCGAAACTCAACTAGGAGATACAACAAAGATCTTTAGGTATGAAAATGAGCTCCATGAGTGGAGTCTATCTGCCAAAGAACTTTCTGATACTCCTAGGAGAAGTACAGTTTTTGGCTGAAAAACCACATACCTATGTGGGGAAAGTAAGCTTCCTTTCAAAATGTCATTGTAAAACTGTTTCAAACTGCATCCACAACCAAATGTTCAAGTGGAGCAACATTGAACATCACTAGGTGTTCAACTTCCAAAGCTAAGTTAGTGGGACAAACTGGTTTAGGTGAGTGTATGTTACAATTTGGTTGGATGCGGTATTCCCTATTATTACTTAGCTTTCAAAGTGTAGTGTATTCTTAGGCCCAAAACTCAACTTGCAGCTACAACAAATATCTTTAGGTATGAAAATTAGCTTCTTAAGTGGAGTCTTTCTGCCTAAGATCTTTCTGATAGTCCCAGGAGAAGTGGAGTTGTTGGCTGAACAACCACATGCTGTATCTGGGCAAAGTTAGCTTCCTTTCAATAGGTCCATTGTAAAACAGTGTCAAACTGCTTCCAAAACTAATGTTCAAGTAGAGCACTATGGTACTTCACTAGGTGTTCTACTTCCAAAGTGAAGTAAGTAGAACAAACTGGTTTCTGTGAGTGTATGTGAAAATTTGGTTGGAGGAAGATTTCCCTAGTATTCCTTGGCTTAGGAAGTCTAGTGCATTCTTGGGCCCAAAAGTCAATCTTTACCTACAACAAAGATCTTTAGGTGTGAAAATCAGCTCCATGAGTGGAGTCATTGTGCCAGAGATCTTTCTGAATCTCCAAGGAAATGTACACTTTTTGGCTGAAAATCTTCTTGCTTATCTGGGAAAATTATGCTTCATTTTTTAAGGTCCATTGTAAAACAGTTTCAAACTGCTTCTAAAACCCAATTTCCTAATAGAGCAACATTGACCATCACTAGGTGTTCACCTTGCAAAGTTAAGTAAGCGGATCCAACTGCTTTGTGGACGTGTATTGTAAAATTTCGTTGGAAGCGGGTTTCCCTAGTATTACTTTGCTTAGGAAGTAAGTTCACTCTTAGGCCCAAAACTCAGCTTGCAGCTACAACAAAGATATTTAGGGATGAAAATGAGCTGGAAGAGTGGAGTCTTTCTGCCAAAGTTCTTTCTGATAGAGGAAGGAGAAGTAGAGTTTTTGGCTGAAATCCCACATGCTTATGTGGGAAAAGTTAGCTTCCTTTCCAAACGTCCATTGCAAAACGGTGTCAAACTGCTTCCACAACCAAATGTTCAAGTGGAGCAACATTGAACATCACTAGGTGTTCAACTTCCAAAGCTAAGTTAGTGGGACAAACTGGTTTAAGTGAGTGTGTGTTACAATTTGGTTGGATGCGGGATTCCCTATTATTACTTAGCTTTCAATGTGTAGTGTATTCTTAGGCCCAAAACTCCACTTGCAGCTACAACAAATATCTTTAGGTATGAAAGTTAGCTTTTTGAGTGGATTCTTACTGCCATAGATCTTGCTGATAGTCCAAGGAGATGTAGAGTTGTTGGCTGAACAACCACATGCTGTATCTGGGCAAAGTTAGCTTCCTTTCAATAGGTCCATTGTAAAACAGTGTCAAACTACTTCCAAAACCAAATGTTCAAGTAGAGCACTATGGTACTTCACTAGGTGTTCTACTTCCAAAGTGAAGTAAGTAGAACAAACTGGTTTCTGTGAGTGTATGGGAAAATTTGATTTGAGGAAGTTTTCCCTAGTATTTCTTGGCTTAGGAAGTCTAGTGCATTCTTGGGCCCAAAAGTCAATCTGTACCTACAACAAAGATCTTTAGGTGTGAAAATCAGCTCCATGAGTGGAGTCATTGTGCCAGAGATCTTTCTGAATCTCCAAGGAAATGTACACTTTTTGGCTGAAAATCTACATGCTTATCTGGGAAAATATTGCTTCAGGATATAAGGTCCATTGTAAAACAATTTCAAATTGCCTCTAAAACCCAATTTTCTAATAGAGCAACATAGACCATCACTAGGTGTTCACCTTGCAAAGTTAAGTAAGCGGATCCAACTGCTTTGTGGACGTGTATTGTAAAATTTCGTTGGAAGCGGGTTTCCCTTGTATTACTTTGCTTAGGAAGTAAGTTCATTCTTAGGCCCAAAACTCAGCTTGCAGCTATAACAAAGATATTTAGGGATGAAAATGAGCTCGAAGAGTGGAGTCTTTCTGCCACTGTTCTGATACAGGAAGAAGAAGTAGAGTTTTTGGCTGAAATCCCAAATGCTTATGTGGGAAAAATTAGCTTCCTTTCCAAACGTCATTGTAAAACTGTGTCAAACTGCTTCCACAACCAAATGTTCAAGTAGAGCAACATTGAACATGACTAGGTGTTCAACATCGAAAGCTAAGTTAGTGGGACAAACTGGTTTAGGTGAGTGTATGTTACAATTTGTTTGGAAGCGGGATTCCCTATTAGTAGTAGTTATGAAAGTGTAGTGTATTCTTAGGCCCAAAACTCAACTTGCAGCTACAACAATTATCTTTAGGTATGAAACTTAGCTTCTTGAGTGGAGTCTTCCTGCCAAAGATCTTGCTGATAGTCCAAGGAGAAGTAGAGTTGTTGGCTGAACAACCACATGCTGTATCTGGGCAAAGTTAGCTTCCTTTCAATAGGTCCATTGTAAAACAGTGTCAAACTTCTTCCAAAACCAAATGTTCAAGTAGAGCAGTATGGTACTTCACTAGGTGTTCTACTTCCAATGTGAAGTAAGTAGAACATACTGGTTTCTGTGAGTGTATGGGAAAATTTGGTTTGAGGAAGATTTCTCTAGTGTTTCTTGGCTTAGGAAGTCTAGTGCATTCTTGGGCCCAAAAGTCAATCTTTTCCTACAACAAAGATCTTTAGGTGTGAAAATCAGCTCCATGAGTGGAGTCATTGTGCCAGAGATCTTTCTGAATCTCCAAGGAAATGTACACTTTTTGGCTGAAAATCTACATGCTTATCTGGGAAAATTATGCTTCATTTCAAAAGGGCCCATTGTAAAACACTTTCAAACTGCTTCTAAAACCCAATTTTCTAATAGAGCAACATTGACCATCACTAGGTGTTCACCTTGCAAAATTAAGTAAGCGGATCCAACTGCTTTGTGGACGGGTATTGTAAAATTTCGTTGGAAGCGGGTTTCCCTAGTATTACTTTGCTTTGGAAGTAAGTTCATTCTTAGGCCCAAAACTCAGCATGCAGCTACAACAAAGATATTTAGGGATGAAAATGAGCTCGAAGAGTGGAGTCTTTCTGCCAATGTTCTGATACAGGAAGGAGAAGTAGAGTTTTTGTCTGAAATCCCACATGCTTATGTGGGAAAAGTTAGCTTCCTTTCCAAACGTCCATTGTAAAACGGTGTCAAACTGCTTCCACAACCAAATGTTCAAGTAGAGCAACATTGAACCTCACTAGGTGTTCAACTTCCAAAGTTAAGTAAGTGGAACAAAGTGGTTTCTGGACATGTATTGTAAAATTTCTTTGGAAGCGAGTTTCCCTAGTATTATTTTGCTTAGGAAGTACAGTTCATTCATAGGCCCAAAACTCAACTAGGAAATACAACAAAGATCTTTAGGTATGAAAATGAGCTCCATGAGTGGAGTCTATCTGCCAAAGAACTTTCTGATACTCCTAGAAGAAGTACAGTTTTTGGCTGAAAAACCACATACCTATGTGGGGAAAGTTAGCTTCCTTTCAAAACGTCATTGTAAAACTGTGTCAAACTGCTTCCACAACCAAATGTTCAAGTGGAGCAACATTGAACATCACTAGGTGTTCAACTTCCAAAGCTAAGTTAGTGGAACAAACTGTTTTAGGTGAGTGTATGTTACAATTTGGTTGGATGCGGTATTCCCTATTATTACTTAGCTTTCAAAGTGTAGTGTATTCTTAGGCCCAAAACTCAACTTGCAGCTACAACAAATATCTTTAGGTATGAAAATTAGCTTCTTAAGTGGAGTCTTTCTGCCAAAGATCTTTCTGATAGTCCCAGGAGAAGTGGAGTTGTTGGCTGAACAACCACATGCTGTATCTGGGCAAAGTTAGCTTCCTTTCAATAGGTCCATTGTAAAACAGTGTCAAACTGCTTCCAAAACTAATGTTCAAGTAGAGCACTATGGTACTTCACTAGGTGTTCTACTTCCAAAGTGAAGTAAGTAGAACAAACTGGTTTCTGTGAGTGTATGTGAAAATATGGTTGGAGGAAGATTTCCCTAGTATTCCTTGGCTTAGGAAGTCTAGTGCATTCTTGGGCCCAAAAGTCAATCTTTACCTACAACAAAGATCTTTAGGTGTGAAAATCAGCTCCATGAGTGGAGTCATTGTGCCAGAG
>AAPY01553009.1:0-27192 GCA_000181375.1 Tupaia belangeri | reverse complement strand
ACTCAATATATACCGACTAACTGCACTCTATGGTATAGAGCAAAAAATTGGATGACATAAAAGCAGTGAAGGTACGTAACGAGAATAGGACAGTGTGGAATGGGGGAGGTGAAGAGAAGACGATAGAGAAAGATAGCAAGAGAACAATACAGAGGCGGAACGTTAGTGAGAAGCAGATATGGCTTATTACCTGTTGATGATGACATGTATAGTATTCTCAACTAGATTGGTCTGAGAAGTATTTCATGATGGGTAAAGTCTTTTTACAAGCAAAATGAGAAATAGTGATTGATTGTTTTAAAAAATAATTAGTATAATAATAATAATAATTGGGAAAATCATAGAAAAGATATTGAATGTTGAAGCAGGGAGATTAATGTCTCTGTATTGACTGACATGCATGGCATTTCCTTTTGGAAAAGCAATGTATGTAATACAGTGTAAAGTTATATGTAATCCAATGTTATATAAAAAAGATTATGATGATAATAAAAATAAAAAAAAAAATAACAACTCCAAGATATAGAGCAAGGACTCACCCTTTCTAAGGCTCAGGTTCCCCAGTACCTGGTGCTCATGAAGGTTCAATTGCATAGAGCAGAGCAACTCTGTACAAATTGTTACAATAACCATGGTTGTGATCCACTGATACAGTATCAACAAAAACGTGTAGTCTAAGGGACCAGGAGATGGTGTAATGGTTATGTTGCTGGACTCCCACATAGTTGACCATAGTGAGGAGACTGTGAGGGATTGTGAAATGGGTCAAAACAAGGAGATCATCTGGCCCAAGGGCCCAGCATAGTGGCCTGTGAGCTTAGCCGAGATCCAGACAAGAGAGAGCGAGAAAGGAGTGTGACCTGCATTTCACACCAAATCCACAAACAATTTTAGACAAAGACATAAAACCCTAAGCTAAAAAACCTCTGCAGAAGGGAAAATCAAGACCTGGATTTGCATAGGACGAAGAAGCCACAGAAATCTCTCTGAGCCAAGTCATGACTCAAACAGAGCAAGTCTGTCAGACAGCATGAGAGACAGACCACTGATCAGGGAAGTATCTATCTGGCACTGCCCCCCCACCCCAAGGAGTTAATGTGGCCTAGAGCATGGTGGGGACATATTTGCATCTGACCTTGAACATGACTGGTAATAAGGAGAGCCAGAGCAGGTGCCATGGGAAGGTGGAGCAGACGAAGGAGCATGTGGGCGGGACTCTCTGAGGAGTCCCATCTGGGCAGGAACCCAGGGCTGTAAAGAGGGAAGAACCCTCCAGACAGAGGAAGAGCCAGGAGGCCTGAAGCTAAGAGAGCAGGGTAGAGGCGATTTGATGCCCCCGGTGTAGAAAAGGAAGTCCTGGCCTGCCCTGGCCTGCCTTGGGCACCTGGACTTCACTTCCTGCAGCAGGGTCTCTGCAGTCATTTGGATTCTACAGTTCTGGTGGCTCATTTCTGCCTCTGTGCCATAGGAGTGACTGCCAGGTTCATGAGACCCAGTACAATGACTTCATGGACCATATGAGCCAGCAAAGTCACAGGAATACACTCATTTCATCTGAAAAGGACAAAGATTTACTGAGAATATGAAGTCCAAGTAGGCCGACAAGATCCCAAAACATAGAAGGGGATGGTCTCAAATATGTATGTGGAGTCAAAGTCAGCCAGCCTGCCTGGGGGCCTAAGGGCAGCTCAGGAGGCCGAAGATGAAATTTAACTTCAAATTCAGGAGTGTGGTCCTTAGGATCTCCACTTTCAGCCAATACACAAGCTTCCAGAGAGAATTTTTAAATTCATAGAAAGAGGTTTGAAAGAAATGTATTAAAATGTCAAGAGAGGAACCAGCAGCTGGCATAATGGCTATGACGCTGGACTCCCATGTAGTCGAATGCAGTTCAAGTAACGGACCCAGTGGCTTAAACCCACACAAGGCGTGTGTGCATGTGTGTCCAAGATCCTGAGACGAGACTGGAGGAGAAGGGATTGCAGCATAGCCATTACCCCTGGGGGGGTGTTTTCTTGCTTTCTGTTTCTCTGTCTCTCTCTGCCATTCTGGCGAGCACACACACCTCATATAAAAAAAATTTCAAGAGAATAAAGTTGCCTCTCAATAATTTAAGCATGCAGGCTATATGTTAAAGAAGTAATTAGAACATGAACAGCACATGTTGTAATGGCTGACTGCAGTTCAAATTCTGGACCTAGTGACTCATGCTGTGTGTGTGTGTGTCCAAATTCTTGAGAGAAAAATGGAGAAGGGCTTTGGCATGGCCATCCTCCCTGGGGGTGATTTCTCACTTACTGATCTTCATATCTCTTTGGGAAGGCACATGTCCTATAGCAAAAACCCCTCTCAAAGAAAAAAAAAAAAAAAAACAGAAGAAACTGAACAACAAAACATAGAAAAAATCTCCCCTTATTCAAAACAACCCACTAACTTCTCTATGGACCATTTGGTTTTTACTACATACTTATCTTCACCCACATCAAAATCATGTGTTTCTATGAAAATTGGACCATTCTATGCAAATTGCTTAATGATTGCAGATATACTCCCATAACTAAGTAGAATTCATTAACATGGATGCCTGCTTATTGACCTTGTCAATCGGTTAGCTTTCTCCAGTTTCTCACTGTCGCTAACAGCTCTCTGTGAACCTCCTTGTGGCTCTGTGCCTTCGCACAACACCTGGGTGTGGATTATGCTCATGAATGGAATTGACTACAGCACTTCAGATTCAGAAGGTGATGTCAGGCCAAGATATACTCCCAGGTGTTTGGTCTCCAGCCATAGAAACACATACAATTTGGGCAGGGGTATTCAAGGTTTTGGTGGGATAAAGTAGGCAGCATTCAAAGACACAGGAGAGCAGATGGGAAATGGATGTTGACATCAAAGGAAAGAAACTGTTTCTTACATAACTAACAAATTTCCTAGCAAGAGCATGTATTCCTCAGGTTATCAGAAAAATAGCAAAAGAGGTGCTTTATAACAACCACCCACACTATAGGAAAAGGAAGAGTTTAGTTCCAGATCCCAGATCCCCTCTGTGGAATCAGGACCATTGATCCTAATGGAGGG
The DNA here is from genome assembly GCA_000181375.1 of Tupaia belangeri. Classification (NCBI taxonomy): domain Eukaryota; kingdom Metazoa; phylum Chordata; class Mammalia; order Scandentia; family Tupaiidae; genus Tupaia; species Tupaia belangeri. Next base: position 24,114 of record AAPY01553009.1, on the reverse strand, counting down.
AAGTTTCCCATATTTTGTTGAGCCCCTGGGAAACTGGTCTCACCTACTTACCACCCAGGTGTGAGTGGCGACATCCTTCTGACAAAGGCAGGGCTAGAGCGTGCACTGACTCTTCTGTAAGAACACAGCTCCTACCACTGCACACTCAGCCAATGCTCCTCCTATCCAGAAATCCTGAGTGTGTGGAAATGGATGTAAAAGTTGTGTTTGGCTTATGGAAGGCATTTCAGTTTCCTCTTAACTGTCCTTGTCATGCCTGGGAATTCAAATCAGCTGGAGGTCATCAGGTGAGGAAATGGGTAGGGGCCAGAGACAGAAAATGGTAAACCTTTGGACTCTTACTGCACCACAGCATCATGAGGGCTGATCTTTGACACGTCACTCAGGACTTTGAAAATGTCTCTGGGGCTATCAAGTGGTGTAGTGGTTAAGGCGTTGGACTCCCACATGGCTGACTGTGCTTTGAGTACCAGACCTGGCAGCTGGATTTTTCACTTTCCTTTTCTCTGACTCCATCTCACACTGGTCACCACACATGTTTTATACCAAATTAAAAATGATAATAATAAATACAACTCAATAAATTCTTTTTCTCAAAAAAGAGAAAGAACATATTTCTTGTCTTAAACATCATTTATCACCTTTTTCTAACCTAGATCATTGTTGCTGTCTGCTACATGAGCCACAAAACAAAGAACAGGGGACACCAAAAGTGCCAGTATTTACTGGGAAAATATAATCTCATTATTATGAGAAGAGAAGATTACTAACACATTTATATATGAATAAACTGAGGCTCAGGGCAAATCTTGAAAATTCTTGCAGACCTACCAAATGCCGAGATCCACATCAAAATATAGACATCCTTTGCCCAGAGACATGAAAGAAACCCTATTTACACCATCTGGGAATACATGGATCTGGAATACCAGAGCAGCCCTTGGGGAGGTATTATTGAAGGAATGGACCCAGGTAATGAAATCCTAATGAAGTTACCTCACTTCCTCAGTGACAGACCCAACAGAACTTAGACTTCTGGTAGCAGGGCACCCTCTGGCTAGTCCTAGCCAGTTCAGCTGATGGGAAATGAGCAAGAGGGCAAGATGTTTCTTGCTGCTCTTCTCGCTGCTCACATGTACCTAAAAAATGGAAATAACAAGTGCAGAGCTGAAAGAGTTTTATGACAGGAGCACATGCCTCAGAGGTCTGCACCTAAGGAGGTTCAAAGGATGACAAGGCCATGGAAAGAGCCTAGGGGGAGAGAGGAGTAGAGAAATGGAAGAGAGGGCAGTGAGATTCCAGGGACTGGGATATTTGGATAATTTTCTTTCAACTCTGACAAAGTAGCTTTGACACTTAAAACGCTCAAACAACAAACCCATAAGATCTCAGCATATGGACACACAAATCTAGTCCCAGCTTCAAAATCTCATAAGGCTTGGACTATGGGCACAACTGAAGCCTGACTGAGGGAAGGTGGGCTTCCCGCATCATTCATATGGGTTCTGGAAGGACTCAGTGTGACATGGGAGCCTGGGCTCTTCCTGTATGTCCTTGGCACTCCTGGAGTTCTCTGCACTGTAGCCTCCACTGTGGGTGCCCATAGCATTAATGCTTGCTTCCCAAACCTGAGAAACAGGAAAGAGGGAGAGACTGAGCTCAAAGGTGGGAACAGAGAAGACATCAAGAGCAAAATGTCAGTTTTGCAAACTGCAATAGTGGGAGTTTTCACAGACTGACTATCTTGTCACCCTAGCTTCAATATGTGGAAATCCTACCCCCAATGTAATGCTGTGAAGTGGTGGGGCATTTGGGAGGTGGTTAAGTCATGAGGGTGCATGCCACTGAGTAGGATTATTGACCTTCAAATAGAGACTCAGAGCACACTCTCCCCCTCTCTGCACCACAGCAGGAGCCACCCTGAAGCCTGAGGTCTCAAACGCTAGGGGAAGCCAGGCCAAAACCTGACCATGCCGGCATACAAACCTCAGACTTCTGGCCTCCAGAAACGTGAGGAGGAAATTTCTGTTGCGCACAAGTTTATACAGACTAAGTTCTTTGTTTTCCTGAACAAAGAAGTAGTAGCATATCATTTTTGTTTGTCATCTGCTGGTCAGAAGTAAGTGTGGTGAGCCACTACGAGGCTGCACCCCCTACAGGACAGATGAGTCCCATTTTCAGATTAGAAACCTAATTGAGAAGAAATTAAAAGGATTTTTTGTCAGTGATAACATTATCCAAGTTTCATTTACATTCAAACTCTTGCTTGTGCGGAGCAGAAAATCCCGTCCAGGAGGAAAGGCACTTTTCCAGATTACACTCTTAGGCCTATCTCCGGGGCAGCTGTAGTTCAGGCTGCCTGCCACCTCTCTGCAATTCTGTCATCTCTTAAGTTGGTGCATTGTCCACACATGACACCCAACTATGAACTTCCTAAGTTTAGTCTTACACCGATGAGCTTCCCAGGGAGCAATGGCTAGCAAGATGCCCACTATGCATGTGGGGAGACTGGGAAGGCCCTGAAAGACACAATGGCTTACCTAGGGACATGGAAATCACTGGAAAAACATGGTTCTACAGCCAGCTCTGACTTCTCAAACTGGGGTCGTGTTCCCATGCAGGAGCCAAGAGGCATTACTATGCAGTTATGAAGTTCATATGGGGGAGGGGGAGCAGTCAAAAGCCCAGAGCAGCCCTTGGAGAGGTACTATAAAAGAAACGGACCCAGGTCATGGAATCCTAATGAAGTGACCTCACTTCCTCAGCGACAGGCCCAACAGAACTTAGAACTCTGGTAACTGGGCACTCACTGACTAACCCTAGCCAGTTCAGTAGATGGAAAATGCTTGAGAGGGCAAGATATTTTCTTGCTGCTCTTCGGTGTGCCCATGCTCTCCTCCCAGGGGATCCAAGAAGTGTCTTCTCCAGAGATTCAGAAATTGGATGAGCCCAGCCTTCGGATGCCTCTGGCCATCTGGTCGGGGTCACACACAGGTAACACAGGGCAGCCCAGAACAGGCCCATCAAGGCCAGCCCTCACTGAGGCTCATCTGGGCAGGCCAACAGCCAGTCCTCAGCCCTATGTGTATGTGTGAGGACAGTGGGAGAAGGGGTGGGGACTGTCCACAGCAGTACCAGGTCCCTAGATATTGAAACAGTGCAGGGTCTCACTGTTCATACCTGATTTTATGGCTGGGAGGACAGCAGAGTGACTGTTAAGACCAATTTCGTCTTCCCACATGCTCTTCCCAAGACCTCGGGCTGTGACCTGGTTTACTCCCACAGAGGAGGTCTGTGCAGATGCTCCTACTGTACACCTGATCTGGGGGGTAGAACTGTTCGTGGGCACATCCCCTCTGGGGACCACCAGAAAGACTGCTGACCCCTGCCGGCCCGCTGCTGGGCACTCTCTTTGCAGAGTTCTGCAGAGGAGATGGAAAAAGAGTTCAACGGTGTCCAACTACGCCTTCCCTCTAGGCAGTGGACAATTTCACCATGGTGACAACCACAACCACGGCTGGTCAGGGGTGAGAGCGGGCTCAAAAAGCATCCACAGAAACAAACCCGAGTTGACCAGGGCTAATCCCGAGACCAGACCCGAACATAAGGATGACCTGGGGCTGTCCTAGGACTTTCCCACATGGGCCACACACAGTCTCTTCCCCAAAGAAACCTGGCCTCTGACAGCTTAGTTACCGGTAAAGTCCCTGAAGACACACTCATAGGAATACCAGAAGAAACATACGCGTAATTCTCTCATGTCGCAGTAGGACGACACCTGCTCGCATGCCCCTGCTGATATTGCTGTCATATGTGCTCCCCTGAAGAACAGAGCAGCAGTTAGCTCCCATTCCCTCCCATGCCTCCTCCAAGAATCAGTAACCAACAGTCTTACAGGAAGAATTTTACAAAAAACAGGGAGCCATTAAGAGCCTATATATACGTTAACTTGGAATCTGTCATCTTAAATAACCCCGCAGAGCCTCACCAGGTCAGAGCTATGCCCTCATGTGTTGGCAGCACATTCTAAACGACGGATTCATCCCGCAGTAGCTCAACGTGTAGATTCTGCTGGACTGAGGCATGACCTGTTTGCTCCATTCCCACTCCGATCTATTGCAGGCCCACCTGTTTGTTCGGGCTGTCATTGCACAGGGCCGCAGGCTGGATGGCTCTCAGCATATTTTCCTCATGACCCTCAAGGCTAGGAATCAGCGTCAAGGGCTGTTTCTCCAACGGCTCACGATATACCTGAGGAAACATTGAAGATGCTAATTGTTCAGTCATTCCCTGTTCTTCATGGAAATGTCTATACTGCAATTTCTGCTTCTTCACCAAGGACACAAATCCAGCAGGGCAGGTTCCTGGTCTACACACACCTAAGTTTTCAAGGGTTCCTGCTGCTGTCACTGACCTGAGTCCCTCCTTTCCCTCAGAATAAAAAGAAGCCCATGTCTGGCCTGCGGGAGGCCTGCCCTCTGCGGACCCTCCAGGCAGGCACAAGGCACATTCGGATGGATTTCATGGCACCCACCTTCCAGTTCTCCTCCATCTCTTACTTTGCCAAGTTTCTAGGTTACACGCAGGATTTCACAAGCGTCCCCTAGTTCCTGGACTGGACCTTCAGTGGGAGAGCATGCATCTGCTTCGGGCCACATTACTGACTCTGTCAACTACCAGCTGTGCCTGGGAGAGTGAACGCTTCCTCAGATCTGGCCCCTAGAATGGGCTTGTCATCGGAGTGCCCTCCTAGGGATTTTGTATGACTGGTACAAAATATGGTGGGCGGTCCTCATTGCACAGTGGTTAGACATGGGACACTGGAGTCAGATACCACGAGGCCTACTGCGGTGGGAATAACTGCCCAGACGTTTAGTAGAACACACTGGGTATGCTGGTGAGTGTTTGTGTATGTCTGAGTCTAAATGCTGATATGATAAAGTAATGGAAATAAAAGATCTGTGGTGTGACCACGACCCATGGACGGATGCTTTCTCTGTGTCTGCCTCTCTGGTGAGCACACTCATATCATAGCAATTAAAAATGAAAGGAAAAAAAGCCCTGACAAGGGCGTGCCTGAGCTCAGACTGTGATAAGGAAAGTGGAGATGCTTGTACAGACTGTTTTTCCCTCTATGTAACTCAGGTCTCAGAAGCCTGGGCTCCTGTAGCTCCGAAAAACAAATGGGAAGCAAATCTGTTCTTCCTTTTCTAAAGCACATTTCAGATTCCTCTAGCTTGTCTTGGATTTGGTATAGACCCAACGAGGGACCATTCACTTTGGGCATCGCTTTTCTACACCATAGTCATGACTCAGTGAATGACAGAGACCAGATCCTAGGGATGCAATTCTATTCAGGGAGTCTGGTTCCCAAAGTAAATAAGTAAAGTACAGGGAATACATCAAACTTCTTTTGAAGGTTTTTTGCATAAGGTGTGTGTGCTTCACAGAGGAAAAGTGAGAAATCACCCCAGGGAAGACAGTCATGCTTCAATACCTTGTTTTCCATTCACCTCCAGGAATTCTGGGGATGTATGTACACACTCCTGGAGTGATTTGAGCCACTGGGTCTATGAAAAAAAAACATAGTTGGCCATGTGATAGTCTAGTGCCTAGACTGCATGCCACCTGCTGGCCCCTAAAAAAATTAATTTTAAATATAAAATGTCTAAATATAATTATTTATTCTATTCATAAGGTTTACAGGGAATTTAAAATACAGTATTTTTTCTTTACAAGGAGGGTTAACCAATAAAAACTAAGAGTAAAATTAAATATATATATAGATATGTATATATATAGTAAGGGGCCAGCAGGTGAAAAAGTGGTAAAGTTGTAGGACTTCCACGTGGCTGACCTCAGTTCAAGTCCCAGGTAAGAGGCTTAAAAATCATGTAAGGCTTTTGTTAATTTCCTACTCCTCAACGCCCCACAAACTGACCTCCACTCTCCAGAAGAGGCCCAGATTCATCTCCAGCCTCCTGGCACTGTGTGACTTTTTCTTTATTCTTCTTCATACTCTTTTCTTCCCTCTTATATCTTCCGCTCCTCCTCATCCTCCACCCTCCCAGAGGGACAAGACAGGTCTAGAATCACAGAAACCCTCTATCTGTTGCCTACAGGAAACCCACCTCATGGATCAAGACATATATGGACTAAAAGTGAAGGGGTGAAAAAAGGTTTTTGATGCAAATGGGAACCAAAAAAGAGCTGGAGTCGCTAATATGAATTTCTGACAAAATAGGCTTTAAAACAAAAACAGTTCAAAGAGACTAAGAAGGGCACTATATTGTAGTAAAAGGGTCAAAAGATCAAGAAGATGTAACGCTTAAAAATATCTATGCACCTAACACAGGAGCACCCGAATATGTGAAAGACTGTTAGATCTAAAAGGAGAGAGAGACTGCAACACACTAATTGTTGGAGACCTCAACACCCCATTATCCCCTCCGGACAGGTCATCTAGACAAAAAATAGCTAAAGAGATAAAGAATCTAAATGATACCATAAATCAAATGGACTTAACAGACCTCTATAGAAATTCCCACCCAAAAATCATGAGATACACTTTTTTCTCACCCCCACATGGAATCTTTTCAAAGGTTGACCACATGACAGGGCACAAGGCAAGCCTCTACACATTCAAAGGCATAGAAACTATATCCAGCATATTTTCCAACCATTATGAAGTTAAACTTGATTTTAATTTCAAGAGAAACCCTCAAAAATACTCAAATACATGGAAACTAAATAACCTACTCCTGAATGACTTCACAACTACTGAAGAACTACAGAATGAATCAAATGATTCATGGAAGCCAATGACAATGAGGACATAAGTTTCCATAATCTTTGGGACACTGCAAAAGCAGTCATAAGAGGGATGTTCATAGCAATTAGTACACATAGGAAGAAGATGGAAAGAAGGCAAATGGATCACCTAACATCGTGCCTCAGAGAATTGGAAAAGCAACAGCAAAAAAATGCAAAAACTCCAAGAGAAAATAAAAATTAAAGATATACTCTATGGAATACTACTCAGTCATAAAAAATAACAAGGCCCTGGAATTTGATAGAAAGTGGACGAATATGGAAGATTTGTTGTTGAGTGAAGCAAGTCAGGCTATGAGAGAGAGACATTGAAGTTCTCCACTTAACATATACTGTCCACACTCTATGATAGAGGCTGAAAAACTGGAGAACATAAAAGCATTACAAATTGTAACAGACATTACAGACAAAGAGGAAAGAGAGTGTGGGAGGGGAAGAGTGTAGAAAAGAAAATTTGGAGAGAAAATGGAGAGGGAAGACACTTTTGGGACCTACATAAGGTTTTTTTATCTGTTGACAACAAGGATGTATATAATAGTCTTAAGTGGGATGGATTGAGGTGTATATCATTCTGGGTAAAGTTTCTTAATCTAAGTGATGTATAGCGATTTAATGTATGAATAATAATTTTAAAAATTAATGAAAAAGAATAATGAAATAGAAAATAAATGAACTATGCAGAAAATAAATGAAAATAAAAGCTGGTAGTTTGAAAGAAACAAAATTGATACAAACTAGTGAGACTTATTAAGAAGAAGAGAGAAAGAAACCAGGTAAATCAAATCTGCAATGAAGCAGGCAATATAACAACAGACATAGTAGAAATACAAAACATCATTAGAGGATACTATGAACAACTATATGCCAAGAAACAAGACAATCTGGATGAGATGGACAAACTCCTGGACACATATAATATACCAAGATTTAGCCAGAAGAATCTAGAAAGTCTGAATAGGCCTATAGCAAGCCAGGAGATTGAATCAGTAATAAATAACCTCCCAATAAAGAAAAGCCCTGGTCCTGATGGCTTGACGTCTGAATTCTACAAAACTTTTAAAGAAGAGTTAACCTCCATTCTGCTCAAGTTATTTCTAAAGACCCCAAAGGGTGAATCTCTCCCTAATTCATTCTATGATGCCTCCATCACCCTTATCCTTGAAATAGATAAGGATAGGACAAAGAAAGAAAACTATAGATCAATATCTCTGATGAATATGGATGCCAAGATTCTCAACAAGATACTAGCAAATTATACCCCACAATTTAGGGAAAAAAAATTATAGATCATGATCAAGTAGGATTTATTCTAGGACTGCAAGTTTGGTTCAACATATGCAAAACCATAAATAGAATACACCTTATTAACAGAAAGAAAGATAAAAACCACATGATCATATCAATTGATGCAGAAAAAGCATTTGATAAGATACAAGGTCTCTTAATGATCAAGACTCTCAGCAATATCAGCAAAGAAGGGTTATTTATCAACACAATAAAAGCTGTCTATGAAAAACCCATAGCTAACATCATCCCGAATGGAGACAAGCGGAAAGCTTTTCCACTAAAAACTGGTACAAAGGACCACCAGTTAGTGTAATGGCTATATGTCGCTGGACTCCTATATAGTCAACCGCAGTTCGAGTCTCAGACCTGGTGGCTTAAACTCACGCCAGACGCGAGTGCGTGCCTGCCCAAGATCCCAAGAAAATGAAGGAGAAGGGGTTGTGGCATGGCCATCCGCCCTGGGGAGCGATTTCTTGCTTTCTGTCTGTCTGTCTGTCTGGTGAGTGCACATGCCCTGTAGCAAATACCTCTTCAAAAAAACAAACAAACAAAAAAACTGGTACAAGACAAGGATGCCCACTAACTCCACTCTTTTTCAATATAGTACTGGAAAATCCTTGCCACAGTTATCGAAAAATAAAATAAAATAAAAGGCATTCAAATAGGTAAAGAAGAGGCAAAACTCTATTTGCAGATGACATGATTATATACATAGAAGACCCAATGGTATCCATGAAAAAAATTCCTGGAAGTAATACATGAATACAGTAAAGTTGCAGGATACAAAAATCAACATACAGAAATCTATAGAATTTTTATATCTAAACAGTAGGCAGACAGAACTGAAAAAAGGAATTCCATTTACAATAGCCACACAAAGTATAAGATACCTAGGAATAAATCTAACCAAAGAAGTTAAAGGCCTTCATAAGGAAAACTATCAGAAACTAAAAAAAGAAATTGAAATTGACCCAAAAAGTGGAAGGACGTCCCATGTTCCTGGATTGGAAGAATTACTATAATCAAAACGAGTCTTCCTAATACCATGGGACTTGACTCCTCAAAATAAGCCCTCTTAGTGCCATGAAACCCTTTGTTTTTGTGGCCTAAACATGCATTCAGAGGAATGATTTTTGGCCAACAAAGGGGACTGAGGACAGAAAAGTCTGACTAGTTTTCCTATTTTCCAAAATATTCAAAAGGGACTGGGGAAGTCATGCCCACAAACATTAACAGACCATTTATTTTCTATTAACAGGATTCTTCCTACCTCCTGTCCCTGGCATAGTCTCTTTGAGATGTATATTTCAATCAATCACAGTATATTCTTTTGCTTATCTCTTCCCAAGACACACAACTTCCATTTTCCTTGAGATGTAGATTAAGCCTTTCTTTAATCCCTTTCCAAGACACAGATCTTCCTTTCCAATCACCAACCTAAGAATTGTGGAACCCACCTATAACCTACAAGCCCCCCCTCCCGCCCCCCCTTCTATATGTCCCGCCTTTTTGGGGCCAGAAAAAATGATTAATTTTTACAGTTGGTTATTTTTCCGTTGACAAGGGCACCATCCAGCCAGGCCCAGACAGGCAGCAGCGAGCAGTCACTTGGCACCGGGTTCCTAGGGCCCACAACTTCACCAATCCTGAAAGGTATCTAAACAAACAAGGCTCAGAGAATCAAAGGGAACAGAAGAAAACCCTTCCCAGTCAAAACTGCAACCCTGCCCCAGTGAGAGTCAGCAGGCGAAACAGATGCAGGAGGACTAGCCTGTGAGAGAGGAAACCTCAGGAAGCTGGGGAGGGAAGAGGGTTCAAAATATGAAGAGAAAAACAGGTCCATGAATCAGTTACCAATGCTTTTGTAAAACAACCAAATACAGCCTCCAGAAAGAGAGCAATTCCCTCTAGAGAGAATCTGGAGCAAGGAAGGGTGGCATGGTAAACTGTAGTTTTTCTCATAAGAAATTTTAAAAAGTTATCAGCAAAACTTAATACAGGGATTGATTAAAGGAGAAAAGTCATCATCATCTCAACAAACACAGAAAATGTATTTTATAAAATGTAATACAGAGGGTCCCAAACTTGACATGGTTTGACTTAGGATTTTTTGACATTACTAGGGTCCAAGATCAATGCGAACTCAGTAGAATCCACAGCTCGAATATCCATACCACCAGTTCTTCTGTTTTTCACTTTCAGTATTCAACAGATTGCATGAGATATTCAACACACATGAGAAGACAGGATTTGGTTAGATTATTCTGCCCCACTGTTGGCTAGCCCAGGTGTTAGGAGCATGTGTAAGGTATGGTATGGTAGGCTAAGCTATGACATTAAACAGGTGGGGAGTATTAGATGCAATTCTGACTTCCAGAATTTTCAACTTATGATGGGTTTACCGTGATGTTATCTCATGATAAGGATGAGCATTTCTACTCTGATTTTTAGTTTTACTTATTTTTTAAAGGTTTCTTTAAAAATTATTTAATTCCTTTTGTTATTATTTTTTAAAATTTGACCAGAGAGAGACAGGGGGGCGGGGGGAGAAAGGGATAGCAAGAAAGCAAGCTGCCAGGTCTGGGACCCGAGCCACAGTCAGCCATGTGGGAATCCAGCACCTTTAGTCACATTGCCACCTCCCAGTCTCAGTACTTTGATTTTTAAAACTATCAATGTTTCTTTGGCAAACTACAAAGAGAAGAATGCCTGTAATTCAACACAGGATACTACTTAAAAGCTGTCAGGTACTTGAAGATGTCCTAGCCAGGACATGAGGACAAGAACAGGAAGGGAAAATAAAACACCTTATGACAGGAACAAAACTCTCTTGTACCCAGAGATGAACCTATTAAAAGATATGGAACACAATTTCCTGAGTGTAATACTGTCTTGAAGTTCCTCAAGACATTACCACTGGGGAAAACAGAGTGAAGGGTACAAGGCATATTTCTGTATTATTTAGTACATCTGCCCATGAGTCTAGAAATATTTCAAAATCAAAAGTAGGGAAAAACAGATAAGGAAAGTCTTTGTGTAGAAAATGGTACAACTTCACTGTAGGGAATAAGACCCAAGAACACAAGTGTTATATTACATACAGGGGTGGTAAGATTCAGTATCAACAAGGTATCAATTCTCTCCAAATTAATCCATAAATTTAATGAATTTTCCATAAAAATTGTGCCAAATTTGCCCAGCCAAATGTAAGCTCATGGTGAAGAAGAGAGTCAATTTAGAACAGGGATGTAGATGGACTCACTCTTGTCAAGGCTATTATAAAGTGGTGATACTGAGAGACGGATATACCGAAAGAACAAAAGTAAAAGTCAGTCAGACCCTTTAAAAGGGAAGCCAGTATACCAAAGGGAATTTCCAGTCAGCAGGTAAAGAATAGATTGTCCAACTAGTAAACTGAGACCACTGACCATAAAAACAGGCAAGTTAGACCTTCGGGGTAGGAGAAGATTGCTTAAGGCCAAAGTACAAGATAGAAGATCAGAAAGTTTGCTTTCAGAATATGTCAAACTTTTTAAGACTAAAGAAACCACAGATGTGAGAGACCAGCAGATGGCATAATGGTTCTGTCACAGGACTCCCATGTAGTCGACTGTGGTTTGAGTACCAAACCCAGCACCTTAAAAACCTCACACTGGTGTGTGTGCATGCATGCCCCAAATCCTGAGAGGAGAATGGAGAAGGGACCATTGCAGCGTGACCATTCCCCCTGGGGGATGATTTCTTGCTTTCTGTCTCTCTGTCTCTGTCTCTCTGACAAGCTCATATGCCATATAGAAACATCTCTCTCAAAAGAAAAAAAGAAGGCAGGGCCAGCAGTTGGCCTAATGGCTATGTTGCTGGACTCCCACGTAGTCAACTGTGGTTCGAGTCCCGGACCAGTGGCTTAAAACTCACGCCAGCGCGTATGCATGCGTGCCCAAGATCCTGAGAAGAGAATGAAGGAGAAGGGATTGCAGTGTGGCCATCCCCCCTGGGGGGTGATTTCTCACTTTCTATCTCTCTGTCTCTCTCTGTCTGGCGAGCGCATGTGCCCTATAGCAAAAACTTCTCCAAATAAATAAATAAATAAGGAAAAAAAGAAACTACACATGTGAGAATAAAAGCCCCTCCTAGATCAGATATAAAATGGAAGAACACACTCAGGATGCACTACTTTGCGTATTTTCAAACAAAATACTAAATATTTTCTTAGTGAAAGTTGCATGTGTTAAAATGATAAACATAAGCTAAGACACTGTTTACCAACTTTAAAACAGTAGGTCTGTTGTACAGGTGGCATGAGTAAATTACAGATGGGAAGAAATGTCTTAAGCTGTATTTCTTTTATTTGTTTTTAAAAAACAGACCTGAAGCAAAGACAGCAAAGTGTTAATGCTTTTTTAATTCTGGGTACTGGACAAAGATGTCAGATATTTTCTACATATTTTAAGTACTTAATTATAAAAATGCATATAATAAAGCAAAGATAACCAACAGAAGAACTAAAGAAAGGTTGTCAGGAAAGTCATGATGGATCTTTCTGTTTTCCTATACAAAAATGAGTCATGACTTTCCTGGCAACTCAACAGATCAAACATTGAAAACAGAGAGGAAAGGGATATAAGTGAGCTCAAGTTCCACAGTTCATGTTGTGGGTTAACAGTGTCTATAGCTGATGAATTAAAAAACAACAGTGAAGGGCCAGCAGGTGGCTTGGTGGTTAAGGCGCTCCACGTCCACAGGACCACCGCAGTTCAAATCCTGAATCTGGAGCCTTGAAATTCAGGCACTGTTTCAGGACAAGCAGATAGTGTTTAATAGTTATGTTACTGGACTCCCACATAGTCAACCGTGTTTCAAGTCCTGGATTCAGTGGCTTAAAACTTACTCTGGGTGCATGTGTATGCATGCCCAAAATCCTGAGAGGAAAATGGAAAAGGGATTGTAGCACAGCCATCTTCCTGAGGGGGGTGATTTCTCCTGTTCTGTCTCTCCAGTGAGCACACATGACCTACAGCAAAAATCTTTCCCCCCCGAAAAAAAAAAAAAAAACCCAAAAAGGCATTGTTTCTACAATGAAAAGCTGAGTTTTACAAAATATGCATTATATGCTTTCATTTACATGAAAATTCTATATGGAAAGAAAAAAACAGACTGTCCCAGGCTGTCTGGGACCAGGACTAGATGCTGACTACAAAGAGGCATGAGAGAAAAATGCCCTGTGTCTTGATGCTGGTGGTGATAATGGGGGTTTACATCTGTTGAAACTCATCGCACTGTGCGCCTGAGGTAGGTATTTTTGTTATGTGTCATTTTCACCTCAATAAAGTTGGTTTTTAAAAATTAAGTCTTGATTACTCTTTTAACACCAGTAATGGCATCTGATGTTAATTTACTTTCCTGTTATAATCAAAATGTGATTACGCTGCCTCAAGAGCAAAGCACTTTGGACATTATCAACGGAAAGTAGTCACAAGCAAAGGCGATCTGCCCAAAAGCCCGACAGCTACAATGACTGAGCACGGATGCTGCCTACCAGTTCTGGGAGAGGACAAATAGTTCCAGTGTTCATATATAATCCTTCTACTGCAATGAAACGCCATGTTACACAAGCCTTGAGAGGATTCTTTCAAAGAAAAAAGAACAGGGAACCAGCAGTTAGCGTAATGGCTATGTCGCTGGACTCCCACGTAGTCAACCGCGGTTCGCGTCCTGGACCCGGTGGCTTAAAACTCATGCCGGGCGCGTGTGCGTGCGTGCCCAAGATCCCGAGAGGAGAATGGAGGAGAAGGGATTGTGGCGTGACCATCCCCCCGGGGGGTGATTTCTCGCTTTCTGTCTCTATGTCTCTCTCTGTCTGGCGAGCGCACGCGCCCTACAGTGAAAATCTCTCCCCAAAAACAAGAAAAAAGAACAGACATCTTAATGTTAACAACTCTAAATACAAAATCTGTTACACACTCACTAGCACGTTACCTAACAAGATTTATTCATGATAATAATCATCGGAACGCCACAGGTTTGGATTCCCAGGTCAGCCTGAAAATGTGCTAGGAGCCTGCGCACCCACGATCCTGACTACCTGGAGGGCAGGGGCAAGGAGATCCCGGCATGGTGAGACCCTGCTGAGGGTGCTTCTCCTGGTTCCTCCTCCTCTCTTGCATGCACACACATTCTCTACCATGTTTAAAACAAACACACTCAAATACTCTGAATGAATTTAAATGCTTTCTTCTCTCAGACACGTTTTTTCCATTTACAGCATCAACTAGGGGAACCCACACACTCACAAACTATTTAGGTACTCTAAAAACAGGCAAAACTCTCAAACCCTGAATGGCTGAAAGGGGCCTGGGAAGGCTTTCTGGGGAGATGGTGATGAAGCTGAGACCCCTGGGTGACATGGTTAAAGCCGCTGGTCGAAACTGTAAGGTTAGGATTGTGCATTTGATGTCTGTAAATTTTAATTCAAAGAACAATCACTACGATGATGATAACCACCCTCCTTCATCACTGCGGAGTGGAGGGTGAGGAGCAGGGGAGGCACAGAAGGCAGGACAGCAGCAGGATGCTGACAGGCATGTTTGGGAGGCTCACAGGGACTCACTACACTGCTGTGCTTCCTGTGCACACCAGCACGCTCCAGTAACAAGGCAGGACAGATGGACCTGCTCTCCCTCATCTATGAAAAGATAGAGGCCAGGGTGACGGGAGCTTCACAGAGCCGTTGGTTCTCGAGATTGAAGTCGTTGAACCAGTTACCTATCGCGCCTGAGCAGCCATGGTTGTCCTCTCAGGTTCTCACCATGTTCATCTACCTGAGCAAGAAAATTGCCATTCCCAATAATGTGAAGCTGAAATGCATATCCTGGAACATGATAAATTCTTTCTCTCCCTTCTTTTGGGACTGTGAGAGCTGGTTAATCTCCAATGCTGTGAGCGTCCTTACAGCACGTCACAAATAAACTCTCAAATGCAGAAAACTACACAAGCTTGTGGTATGCTGGACTAAGAAAGGACAGAAACACACAGAAAGGAAGTCCACCACTCATTTCCTACTCGAAGGTTTCTGGCCTCTAAGCTTTTTACTCCAATGAAGAACCAGGAACTGAAATACCAGAGTAATGCTATAAAGGGTATTCAAACATGATTTAAAGCTTCTTTATTTCTTAGAAAAGCAAGAGAGACAGAGCGAGAGTGAGAGTACCAGCACTTCAACAAGGGTTCTGACCCTGTGATCCATGTCCAGCCTCCAGCCAGGCTTGGCTCATGGTCACTGCATGCCCAGTGTATTCAAGAAAGTCTCCAGACTTAAACTGGAAACCTTCCCATGTGAGATCACTTCATATTGCTTTGCATTACACCTGCCTGACCTTTAAGAGGTATTAAGAACCCACAGCTTAAAAAAAATTGTTTAAATATATGAGTCTTCATACTGTTCATAGAAAACATGTGTTATGAAAAAGCTATGCATGGATTTAAAAATCTTTATGCACCAATATAAACTAGTACTTTAATTCCATTTTTCCACAAACTTTGTGAAGTCTCCTTATAAAAAAGTTCACCTCACCGATATTGCTCAACCACTTTTACTCACTGTGTCAAATCAAATACTCAGTGCCACGTACCTAGTGAAACATGCTAGGAGTCACGACAGAGCGACCACCTTCACCTCAACACATCCTGTCTCCTCCTGCCTCTTAAAAGAATAAGTATTTTTCTTTCTTTATTGTTAAAATTTACTGCCAGCGGAAACATGCACTTGCCAGAGAGATACAACGAGACAGACAAAACAGAGAGACAAAGAGAGGGAGGGTGAGGGAGAAGGCAAAAGTATCCCAGTGGGGCGCGGTCACGCCCTAATCCTCTCTCCTCCATCTTGTGGAGATTTGGGGCATAAACACACATGTGCGTGGTGTGTTTCTCAAGTCAGTGGATCCAGAACTTCAACCACGTGGTTGGCCATGAGGGATGCAGCTCATTTAACCCCTATGCCACAGTGCTGTCCCAGTATTTTTCTTATGATTTAAAATATTCGATACAGTAATCCTGGGAAATGGAAAAGTTAAAAATAAATTAATTAAAAAATCAGCTAGTTATAACATACAGTAATAATTTTTGTCTCTTTAGTACTTACATGTGTTTATAGATTACCTTGTTCAAAATCAGGATTTTACTTTAAGACTTGATTTTAAAAAATGTTTTGTAAGCATTTCCACATCATTTGATATTATTTAAAATAAGATTTTAGTGGAGAGTCTACCTTGGGGAGTATACTACAAGTCATTAATATCTATTTCACTAATGTTGGATTTAGGTAGTTTCCCAAATTTTGCTTTTTTTACACATTGTGACTAACTTTCAATCTTTAATACTACTTCTAGTTATTTTCCAAAGGTAACACCCCAGATGTAGGTCAAAGGGCATGAATATTTAAAGATCCTTGAATATACCTGCTCATTTACCTTCTAGAAAGGTGGTGCCAACAAGCTTTTCCCATTATTACGAGAGCATCCTTTCTCTCCACCCCTGTAGTGACACTAATTACTACTATGAAAAACGTGCCCTACTTTGACAGGCAAGACCTCCTAGCTTAAACTCTTTGCTCATTAGTGGGGTCAGGCTGTATTTTACTTGTTCATGAGTATTCCTTCTGCTCACAACTACTGCCCACTCCTGCTTTCTTTTTTTAAATAAGAATTATTTTTATTTAACTTTATTTATTTATTTATAATATTTGAACAGAGAGGGAAAGGAAGGGGCATAAGAAAGCAAGTCTCCAGGTCCAGGACTTGAATCACATTCCTATACGTGGGAGTCCAGTACACTTAACTACCACGCCACCTGCCAGACCCTTCCCATTCTTGTTTAAAGAAGCATTAATATGGGGCATACAAACCCTACAGGAAAAAGGAAGAGAAAACATCTCTACGAATCACAACACTTGGGAAACTGACAAAATTAGTCCGATTCAAGCCTGGACTGAATCACAGTATTTTAATTCACTTTTGAGGAAAGAGAAGTAATCAAGTAGAAAACACTGACAAAGTTAGTGGATTATATGAAAATAAAGACTACTTCTGAAAAACAAAATGCAGGGGGCAACCATGTGGTGTAGTGTTAGGTGGAAGTCAGACCCACATGGCCAACCAGGGTTTGAGTTCCAGCCTGGTTGACTTACAAAACACACTGGCATGTGGATGTGTACCCATAATAGGATGAAGAACCCGATGGACTCTGCTGAAATGAAGAACTGGGAGGAAAAAGGACTGCAATATAACCATGCCCTGCTGGGGGGTGTCCCTTTGGCATACACCCTTTATCATAAAGAACCCCCCAAAATGCAGTGTTGCTGAGGAAGTCTATGTGTGGCAGGGAAATGTGGTTTAAATTAATGAGCAAAAAAGTAAAAATTATACAGTAGAGATAAATTTCAAGATAATTTCTTGTTATTCATTTTAAAAAGTTCCACAGAAAGACTGGACCCTGAAAATCACGCTGGGTATGGGTGCAGGTGCCTATGTGTGTGTTCCAAAAATCCTGAGAGAAGGGACTGCGGTGTGGCCATCCCCCCTAGGGAGTGATTTCTTATTTTCCCTCTCACTGTGACTCTCTCTCTGGAGAACACACATGTCCTAAGGCAAAAACTTCTTTAAAACAAAAGTTCTATGGATTATAAAACTTGCAAAACATACACACATAGAAACGTGAGTGTGATATTCTCCAAATCTGCACAAATAACCTGGCAAAAAAAATGACAGCAACCTGGCTCACATGCTCTTCAACCTGCTGGCTACCACTGTACCACAAATCAGGAAAAAGGGACAACTTTTTATAATCTGCATAAGGAAACAAATCTGGGGAACACTCTTGAATTTGAGATTTTCCCCGCACATTCTGCACTGGGTGAGTGTGAGACAGTGGTCCATGTAGATGTGGCATACAGCAATGAGTCCAGGAAAAAGGGCAATTAACACAAACTTAAGAAATGTAAAGAGTATTTTTGTCAATTATTTTCACTACAGATGCAGCTAGTTATGAGCAACATCAGGAAGTCCACCACAAAGAGACATCTGAGACATGATGTGGTGGCTGCATCCCAGGTGGTGTAACCTCCCAATGTCCTGCTGAGCACCACAGCCCAAGGGAAACAAATGGCTGCTTGAATGGTGATGCTCGGAACACACTTTGGCAGTGCCCCTCTAACCAGACACCTGGAGCAGACTCCCAACCACCACCAGCACCAGGAGCTATGCAGGTTTCTGGGAGGAGGAGCCAGACACAGGGCTGCAGCATGGACAGAGACCACTGGGCAGTGGTCCCCACAGGTGGCAGCTGCCTCCACAGGCGGCAACTGCCCAGCACTCCAGGCAGAGGTGGGATGGGAGGAGAGCCCCAAGTTGTTCATAAATTACTAAACTGGGGTCTGCTGCCACTCTTTCCTGCATGTGATACATGATTTATTCATGATTAAAAGTTTGTTCTATTTCATTCCTGATAGTGAACATGGGCCCATGTAGATAAGACAGACAGATAGGCAGAAGAAGAGAGACAGAAAGGGACAGGAGCACACTCACATGGTCTTGTCATGCCATGATCCCCTGCCCCCAGGCCTCTAGCACCTCTGGATCTTGGAAAGGAGCACACATGCCCAGCATGTTTCAGTCAGCAGGGTGGGCTGGGGACTGAACGCACAGTTGGCCATGTGGCTTTCAGCACCTTTGCTCAGCAGCAACCCTGGCCAGAGGTAGTCTAATTCATGGCTTACCCTGATGTGCCTACATCTGTGCTGAGTTCCTGAAGTTCTTTTTCTGACCTAGGCCCCACTGCGTTTTGGTGCTAATGTGTAGCCTGAGAACAGAAATTTCCCCCACTCCATGCATGTTGTCTCTTTCTGTTTCTCACTGTCCCCTTCCCCACCTCCTGCTTAAAAATTTTCCTGGATTACTTCTCTCCAAATATGCTCAATGTAATTATGGCAATGACACGGCAACTATCATCAGATTTGGCTCTCCAGCAAGAAGCACACTGAATAAGCAGGAACACCCTTACTTAATATCCAAATGTGATCTGCAGGCAGTTTTCAATGACAAATTACTATTTCATATATAACTTAGCTAGTTAGAAAGTACACAAGCGCTGTATAATTTTCTTCAAAAGAATCATACCTTTTGATCTTTGATCTCTTGTTCTTTTAGCAGTCGCTCCCGGTCAGCCATATCATTATGATGAAATATCTTCATGTCACTACGTGATGCCTGTAATCCTTTCTGAATAGCAAAGCAAGTTGCTCTATCTCTGCGAGAAAGAGAGACTCATTAGACTGGGGTTCAAAGGGCCTTGTCAACATCTTCAGAATAAGAGGGCTTGCTTTTGTAAACTGACTCATCTTCAGTTGTTAATCTGAACATGGCAAATAAATAAAGCACACTTGAACATTTCTACCCTTCACTCTGCAGGTTCTTTCTGCACAACTGCCACATTTAAGCCCTCAGAGAAGCACAGGCCGGCCATGTTTCAGCCTCTGAAAGCAGGGAGTATCTTGCTTTGGATGGCATATCAGTTTTTGCACGTACTTTTTTCTTTCTAAGAAATACCAAAATATTGGCCCACCTGACCATCAGTGGCACCCTGGTATGACCGACACATTACTCGGCCATTACTCTGGCAAGAGAATCAATACTGGCAACCAAGGGAGGCAGAAACCTCTGGATAAATTCCATTGTCATTGAGCACCACAGAAAAAAGGTGGCTCCAGACACATCGACACCAGCAGAGAGGCTGTAACAGGGCACTCTGACACCCCTTCCAAGTGGTGACAGAGAAAGCCGAGAGCAGAGACTTGGTTCTTGCCTGCTGATACAAATGGACCCCTGCTCCCCACTGTGTGTCAGTGGGGATCAGCTGGAGAGCCTGAGATTACACCTGGCAATAACGGGGTCCATTCGCATCTACGCCTGGACACCATCAGAGGAGGCCTCAAAAGTCAGGACTAGAACCATCAGCCAGCAGCGATGAGAAAACCCCCACATTGGGTATAATGGAGACCGGGGTGGGAAGGACCCTGCACTGTTCTTCCCTCCGGCAGTGCTGAGGCAGGAGTCTCGCCAACTCTCCTGTGATTGGAGCAGTGCCAGAGAGAGCCAATTACCACAGACAGTTTAACAAGGTAGAGGCAATAACAGCATAAGAAGAAAATATCTAAGTTGCAGTCCACTATCACTCTACCAAGAATCAGAATGTATCAAACAGAAGGAAAAAAAAAAAAAGCTAATACCAATACAGAGATGACAGAGACATCCAAGTCACCTCAGGACAATTTCAGAACAGCCATGATAGAAACGCTTTGATGGATAATTACAAACATGTTCCAAACAAGTAAAGTATCAGAGAGCCTCAGGGAGAAATAGAAGATACAAAGAATCCTCTGGAGAGACATGACTGAGTAACTGAATACCCGAGTGGGCTCAGCAGCAGAACGGAGAGGGGGGGAGGCAGAGCACATGACAGAGAACACTCACTATGCACACAGAGCACAGGCGGGGAGAAAATAAGATGCAGGATCTAACTCCTCACGGCAGTTCCAGGAAAAGCTGAAGAGGGTGGCACTAAAAGCGCTCAGAAGAAATCACAGCTGAAAACGCCCCCAACTTGGCAAGTGGCTTCCGAACCTACTGACTGAGGCAGCTGCGTGAACCTCAGCAAATAGATACTACGATGCAAGACATCAAACTTTTGCACAAGAAGGACAAGGAGAAATCCTTGGAGCAGCCAGAAAAGAAGTTGCACCTTACATACAGGGGAAAACAATTGGAGTGACAGCAGATTTCCCGAGAAGAGTCAAGCATATCTCAAATGCTGAAAGGAAGGAAACGTCAATCAAGAATCTTGTAACTAGCACAATCAATCCTTCAGGGATGAAGCAGAAGTAAAGACATTCCCAGCTGAAGGGAAACTAAGAATTTGCTATTAGCAGGAATGATAAAAAATGACAAAAACAAACAAACAACAACAAAAACCAAAAGCCCGTTAAACAAAATTTACAACGTGGTTATCGATGTATGTGCAGGAAATAATTAAACAATGATAATACACATGAGACTAAAGGGATGTATAGGAAGATAAAGATTCTATACTTTGGTAAAATGACACCACCACTAATTATATACATATGATACTTAGAACAATGACTAAAAAAGCTTACAAATAGAAATATTCAAAAACATAAATAAAAAGAGTAATTCTAAAATAAGTTAAGCTACAAAAAGGCAGGGTAGAGGACCAGCAGTTAGCTTAATGGCTATGTCGCTGGACTCCCAGGTAGTTGACCATAGTTCGAGTCCCGGACCTGGCGGCTTAAACTCACACCGGGTGCGTGCGCATGCGTGCCCGAGATCCCATGAAGAGAATGGAGAAGAGATTGCAGCATAGCCATCGCCCCTGGGGAATGATTTCTCACTTTCTGTCTTTCTGTCTCTCTGTCTGGCGAGCACAGCACCCTATAGCCAAAAAAAAAAAAAAAAAAAAAAAAGGCAGGGTAAAGAAAATAAAGAAATAAAAAGTAGAGAGAACCAGAAACAAAAAATAAAATGGCAGATTTAGACCATAACATATCAGTAATTACATTAAACACAAAATAAAACATACAATTCAAAGACAGGTACAGTGGCTCAAGCATAACACAACTGCATGGTTTCTACAAAAAACTGACTTCAAATACTACAACACAGGTAGCAAAATAAATACACACATCACACTTATGTACATACAGAAACATAGAAATGAGAATAGCTGATAAAGTATAAGACTTTGGAATGAAGAAAATTACCAGAGACACTACCAGGATATTAGATAATGCTAAAAGGGTCATTTCACTGAGAAAGTTGAATAATCCCAAATATGCATAAACAACAGAGCTGCTAAACGTGTGAGCAAAAATTGATAAAACTGAAAGGACAAACTGATAAATCCACAATTACACTTAAATGACTTCACTACCCTTTCAAAAATGATAGAGAACAACCATTTGGAAACTCGACAAGGATGCGTTATAGAAGAGCCCAACAGCACACCGGCCAGCAAGCTCTAACTTACATTACAGAACACCCAGCGCCCAACAGCAGGACACATTCCTCCTGAGTGCCCACAGACACACCACAAGAAATACATCCTAAGTCTTAACACAAACTATAGTGACTTAAAATCCCCTAATGATACATTTTCTAATAATCAATAGTCATAGAGAAAGTCCAAAGGCAAATTTTTTAAAAGATGCAATGAACTATATCGTAAATTAAAAAATAAAACACGAAAATATGTGAATAAAGCAGTCCTGAGAGAAATTCATAAAATAGATTAACTGGAAAAGAGAAAAGATCTCCAACTAATAATCTAAGCTCCCACCTCAAAATCCAGAAAAAAGAACAAAATAAGCCAAAAGTGAGCAGAAGGTAGGAAATCATTTAGTCAATGGAACTGACAACAGAAATACAAGAGAAACACAATGAAACAAACAATCGATTCTTTGAAAAGGCCAGTAACACTGACAAACCTCTAACAAAACTGACAAAATAAAAAAGACAAAAAAGACACAAACCACTAATACCAGGAGCTATCATTACAGACCCGGTAGCCATTAGACAGATACGGGAATACCAGAAATAGCACCTCACATATACATTCGACAGTTGAGAAGAAATGGGTCAATCCCTTTGACACACAGACTGTCTTACTACTCACCCAATATGACATGGATAATCTGAGTAGCCCAGTAAGTATAAGGACATTGACTTCATAGCTAGAATACATTCAAAAAAGAAACCTTTCAGGCCAGCCAGTGGCAGGTGGTTGGAGCAACCGGATCACACAGGACCGACTGCAGTCAGGGTCCTGGACACGGCAGCTTGAGAAATATGGCTGCTGCATGTACAAGCGTGCCCCACATCCTGAGAAAGGACTGCAGTGTCTCCTTCTGGCAACCACACATGCAATATAGCAGTTAAAAAAAAAAAAAAAAACACTTCAGGTCTAGATGGCTTCATTAGAGAATTCTACCAAACATTTAAAGAATTAAAAACAACCTATACAATCAGCTCCAGAAAACAAAATATTTTTCAATTAATTTTGTGAAGTATTATCCCGATACCAAAACCGGACCAAGAAAATAAACTGTAAGATACTATCCCTCAGGCAGGCTCTATTAGCGTTGTGCGATGGAAGCTAAATCCCACGTGGCCAACCGGATTCCAGTCCCGGCCCTGGCAGTATGAAAACACACGGCATTTTCTATGGTGCTGGGGCAGGATTTGAACCATGATTGGCCAAGTGGGATCTGGCTTTCTATGCATGGCACTTAACGACTGCAGTATGGAGTCAGCTGAGAAACTAAAGTTTTAAGACACAGAGTATAACACATGGAAGTGAATTTAGGTTAGGTTCCCCAGCAGTTAAAACCAAAAAGACAATGTAGTATTTATTATCTGACCAAGGAAGCACACAAGTTCACCTGTAACCATAACTTTCTACATTTAAACTCAAAAAGGAATTTATAGTGGGTATTTTGTAAAGTCATACCAGAAAACATTGCCATTGCAACAGTGCTTTGATTAAAACTCTAGAAATGGTGTTTAAAAATCAATGGCTGGGGACGGGAGGTGGCATGGTGGTTAAGGGCAGTGGACTCCCATGTGGCTCACCGTGATTCAAGTTCCGAACCTGGTGGCTTGCCTTTCCTCTCCCCGGCAACCCCACCCCCAGTCAAACTTAAAATAAATGAATTAAATGAATAAGTGATGTTAAATAATTCTTAAAAAAAAAATGGCTCTTAAGTGTATGATGAGATTTTTTCCTGTTGATTTTTAAAACTATGTGCAAAATTAACATGAATATTCATTTTAATAATCACACACGCACACAGAAGAACTGAGGATGGGGCCGTCTGCCAGATTGCTCCAGGCTGCCAGGTGATGGTGAGGAAAGGATCCATGTGCCCTGGAG
>AAPY01553002.1:0-10298 GCA_000181375.1 Tupaia belangeri | reverse complement strand
AACAATTCTCCCAGGGGAATGGAAACTGCCTGCCCCAGAGCACTTTAAATACAGAATTTGCATATATATATGAAGAGAGTATTGTTTTAAGTTTAGGTAGTCTCCATACATTTCTTGTTTTGCTGTTGCTAGAGAGTGCGTGTGCTCACCAGACGGAGAGGACAGCCACTCCAGACGTGTTTGTTTTTTTTTCAAGACTGCAGGGCTAGGATTCAAAGCATGGTCAGCCATTTGTGATCGGCTTCTACACACAACGCTTAACCACTCGCTATGGGCTGCCCCCCATGACGTTTTCTTTCTTTCCTTTAAATAGAACTATTTACTTTATTTTATTTATTGTTATTGTTATTCTAAAATTTGCCATAGGGCACATGTGCTCACCTGAGAGAGAAAGAGAAAAAGAGAGGGAAAGTGAGAAGGCAAGCAGCCAGGTCTGGGACTCGAACCACAGCCAGCCATGAGGAGTTCAGTGTCTCAACCACCACAGCACCTGCCGGCTGCAAAACATGCTTTCTTTACGATCCCTCTCCTGCCCACTGAACTAACTCTGTCATTAATTATGCTGCTTTTTCAAGTCCTAATATTTTGTTTATTACTTCTGTGAGGTAAAATGAAAGGTGACTTTTTGTAGATATTTCCTTTAATTTTTTAACTTTTTCTACAATAAGCATGTTCAAGGAATATTCAAATAGTTCAGGGAAATGTACGTTACGGAAAATTTTTGCACCCAAATTAACATGTGTTTTAATTCCATTTTTGCATGAACTTTCTGAAATCCCCTCGTATTTCTTCTGTTATGTCAAAATATTAAATATGCTGTAATGTAATTCTTAAACGCTGCTCAAAATGGAATGGAAATCTCACTTTGTTGAGACATGACACTTTCCCCGTATTGAAATGAACAGTTGTCTCTCCCGGGCACGCGTTAGAATGGTGTTAGGGAGATTATTCTGTTAGCTTGTAAAATACACAGTTTTGTCCATAGCTCTCTTTTTGAAAATAGTACCACCAGGAAAGTGTGATCTGTTAAAATTTCCCCAATACAGTAAAGGATTTTAATTTACTTATGTTTGGCTTTGAGAAACAGGATTGCTTAAACAAACTCCCTCGAGAACTCAAAATGCGGGCCAAGTGCTGGGTTAAATTAAACAGGCCGCGTTTTCACGCTAAGTGGAGCCGTCGGGAGTATTCGTGCTGCATGAAAACGACATTTGTCTCCCCGACTTTGTTAAAACCTCGGGTAGAGCTTTAACCTAAACCAGCTTAGTTCAGAAAACGCCTTCTACAGAAGTAAACTATGAACGCTTGTTACTCAAGAAAACATCGGGAACAAAGCCTCTGGGCAGAAATTCCGTTGGGGTGAACAGAGGGGCTGAAGGTCGGGATGGGGTCAGCAGGTCCACTCCACTTCAGGCCCTGGAGCGAGGACCCTGCTGCTCCCGCCCTGGGACACCAGCGCCCCTGTTCTCCGAGGAGTCACACCATCAGCTCCCTCATCCTGGGGCTACGGGACTTGCCCTGGGCTGAGCATCAGCTTCCCTGGTCTCCCGTGGGCGAGGCCTCCTCGTGGGACTGCTCGGCCTCCATGACCCCTGGGCCGGCTCCGACCCCCTCTCCTGCCTGCCTCCATCCCCCTGGTTCTGTCTCTCCTACAGCCAAACACGGCCGCAGGCAGGGGACACTGCCAGGGCATCGCAGGACTGGGAAGGATTGGGGCTGATGGCCCAGGTCTAGGTCTGAGGTTCCTGTCGACCTGGGGGGGACCCAGCAGCGATTCTTTAGAAACTGGAGGTGTCTTGGGACCAGCAGTTAGCATAATGGCTATGTCGCTGGACTCGCACCGTAGTCGACCGCGGTTCGTGTCCTGGACCCGGTGGCTTAAAACTCACACCGGGCGCGTGTGCATGCGTGCCCAAGATCCCGAGATAATGAAGGAGAAGGGATTGCGGCGTGACCATTCCCACTGGGGGGTGATTTCTCGCTTTCTGTCTCTCTGTCTCTCTCTGACTGGCAAGCGCAAGCGCCCTATAGCAAAAAACCTCTAAAAAAAAAAGAAAAAGACAAAGAAAAGAAATGAAGAAACTGGAGGTGTCTTTGCAGAGTGCCCGTGAGTGACTGCGAGTGGTTATCAGCCTTTTCCAGCTAATTCCCTCCAAGATACGAGCATAGTCTAAACATCACTTTTCTTCTTTTTAATCACTCTTTTCTTTTTTAAAGTTTATTTATTAAACTCTCAAGAGAGACAGCACCCCCAGGCCCCGATGCTGCAGTCCGCCACCAGCCTCAGCCAGCCCCCACACAGGGTGCGTGCACCCTGGGTACTTAGGACGCCTCCGGGCCTGAACTGGGGACCTTCCACGTGGGATCGCCCCACAGAACGTGCATCTTTCTGTGCCACCATCAGACCTCTTCTTTCTTTCTTTCTAAATGGATGGCGGGCCAGCCCAGTGGCCTGGTGGTTAAGGGAGCCAGACCCCACATGTCACTGTGTGGTTCAAATCCCAGCCCTGGCAGCACGTGTGATCGTGGGTCCCAAATCCCGACAGGATGGAGAGATGGAGGGGGAGTCGCAGAGGGCCACGTCCCTTTGGGGGTGCTGTCCCCTTCTCCCTCCGTCTCTGTCTTCCTGTCTCTCTCTGGCAAGCTCACACAACCTCTGACAGACACAGGTACAAGGACGGGCTGTGAGCGCCCCCCTGAGGTGGAGAAGCAGAGATGGGAGCTTCGTCTCGCTCACTCATTCCAGGATGTCTTAGACATCCTGTCCCGCAGTTCTGTCACCTGTGATACTGGGGTGACAGTAAGGCCCGTCACACAGTGTCGCTCTGTGGGCCTGACGGCTGATGTGTGCTTGTTCTCAGAACGACCCCTGGTTCCTGGCAGTGCTGTCTTTTTAGGTTTCTGCAATCGGGTGTGTGCATTCGTCAGGGAGAGACAGAGAGACAGAGAGAACGTGAGAAATCGCCCCCCAGGAGGTGGCCACACCACAATCCCTTCTCCCATATCTTCCTGGGATTTGGGGCACACACGCACACGGCTGGTGTGATTTTCAAGCCACCAGGTCACAGAACACGCCGAAGCATGGTTGGCCATGTGGGAACCCACCACCCTAACCACCAGGCCTCCTCTGCCTCCACACCCGAGTCTTAATAACACAAAACGTGTCTCCGTGCAGTTATCCACGAACATGCCCCAGACATTAAAGGGCACCGGCAAGCTTTATCTCGCTCACTGCCCTCGTAAGCAGTCCCGGGGTCCGGACGCATCGGCCCCCAGGAGCCAAGGCTGAGCAGGGCGTGGGAGATCACAGGGGGCTCAGCCTGGAGGAGGCACAGCCAGAGCTCAGCCCCTCATCTGCCCAGCCACAGGCGGAGGAGTTGCTTGCAGCAGAGAGAACTAGAGGTGGGTGTGAGGACAGGGAGGGGCCTTACGTATCAGTGAGGACAAGATCCAGGAGAATTTAAAGTACAGCAAGCACAGGGACAGCTCCCGAGGAAGCCCCCGGCCAGCACAGCTGTGACAAAAGGCCCATTCAAGTTGGGTGCCACAGATGCAAATTAAAGTGAGGAAGTTCCACTGTGACGCAGCGGAGGCTGGGGAGGACAGGGGACACAGGACAGAGGTGACTCCTCACCCAGCGACAGAGCCTTCCTGAGCGTCCATGCTGCTGCTGAGGTGGCTTCCACGGTGCTCGGTTCTGACTCTCCTCAGGGCACCGGTGAGGTGCTTCGGTGGGCAGGCTGGACAGTGCCAGCGGTGGCTGTGACGTCCGGGGAGGCTGACCCTCACAGGAAGGTCCCCGGTTCTTGCCCAGAGGCTTCCAGGTACCCAGGCACATGTGTGTCTGTGACATGGGGCAGGCTGAAGCAGGGGTGGAACATGGCACCAAGACCCTGTTAGGGTGCTAGCTCTCTTTCGTTCATGGAAAAAATACATTTTTAAAAATTAAAACAGTTGGTACCAGCAGGTGGCGTGGTGGTTAAGAATGCTGGACTCCCACACAGCCCACCGTGGTTCGAGTCCCAGACCAGGTGGCTTCCTTTTTCACTTTCCCCCTCTCTCTCGCTCTGTCCCTCTCTGGTCAAAATAATAAATAAATAAAGAAGTGGATAAATAAAGTTAAATAATTCTTTAAAAAAATTTTTTTAATTGTTTAAGATGTTTGAGGGGGCCACTTGGTGGCACTGGTGGTTAAGGCAACTGGACCCCATTTTGCTGACTCCATAGTTCAAGCCCCGAACCTGGAAATTTAGAAAAGCATGCTGGATGCATGTGTCTACATGCCCAAAATCCCCATGGGAGAAGGGAGAAAGGGCTGGGCTATGGCCATTCCCCCAGGGAGTGCTTTCTCATCATCTCTCTCTGTGTCTCTGTCTCTCAGTTATGTGCACACGTCCTATGGCAAATTAAAAAAAAAAAGTTCAGGCAGCAGTAACTAGAAGAGGAGAAACTTCCTGAGCTCTCCCTAAGTCCCGCAGCTGGAATGCGCGACTTGACTGACCAAAGACAGACTGGCACGAGACAGAGACACACGGATGGCACTGGACGCTCATTTTCACATAGAATGAGGCCTTCAGAGACTGGAAGTGACTCAGCAAGGAGGCTAGACCCAGGCTTCTCCACCATTTTAACAAAGGCTGATACACTCAGGAGACCAAGATGGAAAAGCTGGGGCTTCCAGGGGCACTGAGCTGAGGGAAGATGAACTTGGGAAGCCAGGGGATCTCGGTGAGCTCCCATCTCTGCGACACAGGCGTAAGTATGGAAGTGAGGGGCGTCTTCACGAAAGGGAACTCGTGCCCTGCTTTTTGGAGAGTTTTTTTTTTTTTTTTCAATAGGGCGCGTGCGCTTGCCAGACAGAGAGATAGAAAGCGAGAAATCACCCCCCAGCGGGGATGACCACGCCGCAATCCCTTCTCCTCCATTCTCCTCTCGGGATCTTGGGCACGCATGCACATGTGCCCGGCGTGAGTTTAAGCCACCGGGTCTGGGACTCGAACCGCGGTCGACTACGTGGGAGTCCAGCAACATAGCTATTACGCTAACTGCTGGTCCCACTCGTGCCCTGCTTTTAAGCAGAGAAGGGAGGCCAGGGAGGAGGCCAGAGAGCTTTTTGTGTGTCTGCTGCTTCTCAACTGCCTTCAACTCAAAATAGCCCTCATGCCAAATGTCACTCTCTGGGGAGGCGCACTCTGAGCCCCTAAGAACACAGGCTCTAAGAATAGCGGAGTGCGTGTCCTCAGTGGGAGGTCTGGAAGGAAGCGACTCAGGGCTGGGCTGGGCCTCCTGCGCTCTTTCCCCACCCTCAGCATGTTGGTGGCGGCCTCTCAGGGTAATTTTCTTTCTTTTCATTTCTTCCTTTCTTTCTTTTTCTATCTTCTTTCTTTTAATTGCTAGAGGGTGCATGTGCCTGCGAGAGAGAAAGAGAGAGAGAAAGAGAAAGAGAAACCCCTAGTGGGATTAATGCAGCGCACTGCAGGACCAGCATTCTCCTCTCTGGATGTTTAGGGTCTCAGTTCTCTCTGGTGTCTTGAGTGGAAGGAGATAACTCAAAGCCCCATATCTTTTATTTTATTTTATTTTATTGATTTATTTATTATTTTTTTGCCATAGGGCACATGTGCTTACTGGGGAGAGACAGAGAGACTGAGAGAGAAAGTGCGCATCACCTCCAGGGGGGACGCTGTGCCACAGTGCTTTCTCCACTCTCCTCTCGGGATTTGGGGCATGCGTGCACATGCGCCTGGTGTGAGTTTGAAGCCACTGGGTGTAGGACTCAAGCTGCAGGCGCCATGTGGGATCCAGTGCCTTACCCACCATGCCACCCGCTGCCCAAGCTCCACGCCCTTAAATGCAGACTTGGCTAGAGAGCTTAACTGCGGCCAAGGTACCAAGAGCTAGATATTAGATATTGTTTAGCTAACTAAGGAAAAGTTTAGTGACGAGCCTGTCAAATCTACACTTATTTTGTATCTCATCATCTTGAAAGTAAGTTTCTGGCTAAGTCTTATTCTCTCTCTCTTTTTTTTTTTTTTTAGAGAGAGAGAGATTTTAGCTAAAGGGTGTGTGTGCTTGTTGGAGAGACAGAGAGACAGAAAGTGAGAAATCACCCTTAAGGGGGATGGCCACACCACAATCCCTTTTCCTCCATTCTCCTCTCAAGATCTTGGGCACGCACACACACCTGGCGTGAGTTTTAAGCTGCCGGGTCCAGGACTTGAACACACACACACCAACGGTGCCAGCTGGTGCTGCAGCATAACACACTGCTCTGTGAGGCTGGGCCGCACTGCAGGGCCCGGGCTCTCTGAGTATGAGAGGTGCCTGCATGTCGTGACCCAGGCTGGCGGAGGCCATGTGAAGGCCCTGGCGGGAGGTCCTCGCGCTCTCACTCTCTTGTCTCTCTCCTTCTCGTGAAAGAAGTTTTAAAACAAAAGAGAGAAGTTGCAGCCATGTGATAGCATAGACTCTTTCTTTCTTTCTAAGGTTTTTGGTACAGGGCATGTGAGCGGACCGAGAGAGGCAGAGAGAGGGACAGGGAGAAATCGCTCCCCCGAGGGGATGGCCAAGCTGCAATCCTTCTCCTCCCTTCTCCTGGGATTTCTGGCACATATGCACACACGCCCAGTATATTTTTCAAGCTGCCAGGTCCAGGGCTTAAACTGTTGAGTGGGCCATGTAGTATCCGGCATCTCAACCACCATGTCACCTGCCGGCCCTGGCACAAATTCATGTTAAGTACGGAATCGCACCCTAAAATATTTTTACAAGGCTCTTGACAAACGTGAAAGCTCATCGGGATACCCCATTCATCTTTGCACATGGTTTCTATTACGGTTTTTGAGAGATGACGATGTGACATTATTTCTGAGACAACATAAAAAAAGAAACACAGACAGCTGGCAAACCCTTCAGGTGTGAAAGTGATCTTTTCTTTCCTTTAATCAGACTCCAATCCTGAAAAATTAACACTCCTCGAATCAGAAAACTGTATATATTAGCTGCGGAAAACTGGGGTTTAACCCAATCTTACGTCATCTTGTTTGACTCCAGGCAGTTTGGGACGCCTGATCACTGGGAAGGAGAGGGCGTGGGGGTCCTGGAACACTGCGCACAGAGCGCCATGGAGCCGCCTCACGCCACCCTGCACACCCGCCGGCCTCGAATGCAGGTCATTCTGGAGTAATTTTCCATTCATTTAATATTTATTCAGTGAATAACCTACTCAGTGCTTCTTAGGGAAGAAATTAAATACCAATGAAGAGTTACAGGTTTATCTTACCTGTGGCATGAAGGCCATCAGTACAGAGAAATGTAAAAGGTGACACTAGAAACACGATAAAGGGGGTGCTGAAACCACAACATCAAGAATTAATATGGAGGAACCAGCAGTTAGCATAATGGCTATGTCGCTGGATTCCCACGTAGTCGACCACAGTTCGCATCCCGGACCCGGTGACTTAGAACTCACGCCAGGCGCGTGTGCGTGCGTGCCCAAGATCCTGAGAGGAGAATGGAGGAGAAGGGATTGCGGCGTGGACATCCCCCCTGGGAGGTGATTTCTCGCTTTCTGTCTCTATGTCTCTCTCTGTCTGTCTGGCGAGCACATGCACCCTATAGCGAAAACCTCTCAAAAAAAAAAAAAGAATTAATATGGAGGGGCTGGCAGGTGGCATGGTGCTTAAGGCACTGGGCTCCCACATGTCCTACTGTGGTTCGAGTTCCGGACCCAGAGGCTTAAAACTCACGTCGGGTGCGTGTGTGTGTGAGCCCGAAATCCTGAGAAGAGAATGGAGGAGAAGGGATTGCAGCTTGGCCATGCCCCGGGGGGTGATTTCTCACTTTACCTCTCTCTGTCTCTCTCTTCTCCCGTGAGCGCACGCGTCCTATGATAAAAACTTGAAAAAACAAAAAAAAAAGAATCAATATAGAATTTATTGCACTGAGAACCTCCCCAGCCACCCCAGGACATGTGGCCTGCCGGCAGTAGCACTGTCGCCGACGGGTGATGCCAGCACGCCACAGCCTGGTTTAAAATAATCCAGTCCAGATGGTACTGCCGAAGAGGTCGGCACCGCTCACCGCTGTGACCTGAGTCACATTTCAAAAGTGTCAAATCAAAGCTGTCCCACCAAAGCCTGCCTTCTTAATTAACTCCTTATGCATTTCTCCTCTTGAACCCCAAAAGCGGGGTGTCCGTGGGAGTAAAAGTCAGTCTTAGGAAGAGAAAAGCCAGCGGAAGCCTTTGTGCTCCTCAAGGCAGGTCCCCGTGCTGCTTCACTGGGAAGCGCTCCCCTAGAAAGCCAGTGTGAGCGCCGTGGTCATTCGCAGGGACAGTGAGCCGAGCGCGATGCAGCGGGAATCTCAACATTTAAGACGCGAAAAACGCTAACGTTCTGCCATGGTGACCCGGCGCTACTGGGAGGGAAGTCTACAGTTTGGTCATCTGTAGAGTAAATGCTGACGTCTTTCCTGTGGGACGATCCCAATGAGAAGACACTTTTTAGCCCTAACTTACGTTTTCTGTGTCTGGATGTCAAATAGCAAGTGTTCTGCTTTTTGGAGAGAAGGGACAAAGAGTCCTGAAGATGATTGGATGAATACAGAGACAGATTCAGACAGGCAGGCGGACGGACAGACAGAAGGCGAATGACGGGCAGACTGACTCGCAGACCGATGGGTTAACAGCTCGGTGGAGGGGGATGAGTCGGTTGAGTGGCATCAGCTCCTAGTTTTAGACGACCTTCCACGTGGTCTTTCTGTAGAAGGGTGCCTCCTTACAGCTCTGAGAGGTACTGCCCAAGAATCCAGGGCATAGGAGCTCTGTCTTGCAAGTTCCTTGAGGATACTGAAATGAGGGTAGGAAAACTGGTCATTCATTCATCCAGCAATCACAGCGTCCACTCTGTACCGAGGCCCGGCAGCAACTCCAGCCACATGGAGCCTAACTGGCTCGCTCCCTTCTCATCTGCAAAGTCTTCAGTGGCACTTCCAGTTCCAGACTAGAAAGTACAGACTCAGGGACCGGCAAGTGGTGTGCTGGTTAAAGGCGCTGGACTCCCACATGGCTGACTGCAGTTCAAGTCCCAGAACTGGTGGCTTGCTTCTCACTTTCCTTCTCTCTTTCTCTGATCAAACTGGAAAATAATAATAATAAATAAAGTTAAATAAAGTAATTATTTTTTTTTTCAAAGAAAGAAAATACAGACTCTAAAAGCAATGAAATATTCTGGAAGTAATTCAACAGACAGTGAAAAAAGATTCTCAGTGCTTGAAAGAAAGCAGACAGGGTAGAGACCCCAGGGCTCCAGGAACAGTAATGTAGTGAGCTCACTGGGTTTTTCTTTCATTTTCCATATGACTCCAGACTCAGTGCCAGAGAGGCCTGCAGCCTCCAACAGACAAACAAACAGGCATGAAAAGCCTGGCTAAGAACTGGAGAAGGGGAAGCCCGGCTGAGGCCAAATGGAGCGTTCTAACCCTCGCTTGACAACTGGACACAAGCAGGTGGTCCAATTTGCCTGCAAGACCCTGCTGGGCCGACCCGGGATTCCACAGCGGGTGGTTCTGCACGGCTTTCTTCAGCAGAGCCCAGCATCTCCTCACCCTGCCTCCAGTTGCACAGAACCCCGGCCCGGGCTGCAGCCCCTCCCGTCTCCCAGGCAGGAAGCAGCCTAGCAGCCCAGAGAGGTGACTTCTGCCCTTTCGCCAGCACCAGGAGGGACTGAGCGAGCACTCCAGAAATACCAAAGAACGAGGCAGACCTGGCCATCACGGACACTGTGGCCACAGAAGTGGGCCAGAGCCTAGACTAACCTTAGGAAGGATGGCTGTCTGCTGAAGGGGAAGCTCGAAGGAGCACTGAAAGTCCCCTGGGCCAGTTCTGTGGCCTGGCGGTTCAGGCATATGGAACGCAGAGAGCCGGCCACATGGTTCAAGTCTCAGACCCAGTGGTCTCAGAAACTTACCGGGCACGTGTGCAAGCCTGCCCAAAGTCCCGAGAGGAGGGAGGAATGGAGGAGAAGCGATTACAGAGTGACTATTCCCCGTGGTATACTTTCTCCTCTTCTTCCTCTCTGGTGAGTGCACGCACCCTCGAACGAAAACAGACCCGGTGGCTTAAACTCATGCCGGGCGCGTGTGCGTGCGTGCCCAAGATCTCGAGAGGAGAATGGAGGAGAAGGGATTGCGGCGTGGCCATCCCCCCTGGGGGGTGATTTCTCGCTTTCTGTCTCTCTCTCTCTGTCTGGCGAGTGCACGTGCCCTGTAGCAAAAACCTCTCCAAAAAGAAAAAAAAA
>AAPY01552987.1:0-22313 GCA_000181375.1 Tupaia belangeri | reverse complement strand
TTGCTAATAAGCAGTTTTGTGACAGGTAAACACAAGTAACTGCAGAGCTTGTTTCTCCTGATGTGACTGTGCGATGGAGGGGGAGGCAGCAAGCAGGAGGCAAAGTTCCTCACCTTCCAATGCCATGTCTTCTGTGTGCGTGACCGTATGAGGGGTGACGGATGTGCATGGAACAGAACTGAAGCGTTACTAACTCACTGCTGGGAGCCGAGGCGGTGGAAAAGAGGCCAAGGAGGGAGGTTCTGCAGAAGCCCCGCACATCTTGACACCTGCGGCAACTGGTCCTACTTGCCTAGCACCAGGACCTGAGATGGACCCTGGCTACCATGTCATCACAGCCCTCAAACCCAGGCCGGAGGGTGGTCGCCTGGGCTCCCCATCTCTGGGGATGTGCCTGGACAAGCCAGAAGCTGCTTTGAGTCTATGTGGGCCTTTACTTGTCAAACAAGGCTAACAGCCACGCCTTTCTCAAAGGGCTGGTGGGAGGACCATACACACTATTACTGACCGTCACCCAGAATACTAGCCGGCGTGAAACAAGCAACACGTTACATAAGAGTTGGCTCAATGAAGCCAGTATTCATAGAATGAAAGAGAAAACCCAGCACACATTAAGTTATCTCCTAGTTGAGCTATCTGAATTTCAAACACAAACTATCTTCTTCTTCATCTTCTCCTTTTTTTTTTTTTTAGATTTTTGCTACAGGGTACATGCACTGACCAGAGAGAGAGAGAGACAGAGTCAGAAAGCGAGAAATCACCCCCCCAGTAGGGATGGCCACGCCGCAATCCCTTTTGCATTCCCCTCTCAGGAGTTAAGGCATGCATGTACATGTGCTCGGTATGAGTTCTAAGACTTCAGATCAAGGACTCGAACTACACACGACTATGTGGGAGTCCAGCAACGCAATCGTTACGCCATCTGCTGGTCCCAAGACTATCTTCTATTAAAAGCCACCTGTTCAGATTCTTACAAGAAGGATAGATTATGGCCTTGGTTGTTTTCCAGAGCAAAGACCATAAAATAGTCAACTTTAGGACAGTTAAGAAACAATTAACTAGGGACCAGCAGTTAGCGTAATGGCTATGTCACTGGGCTCCCATGTAGTCGACCGCGGTTCACGTCCCGGACCCGGTAGCTTAAACTCATGCCGGACGCGAGTGTGTGCGTGCCCAAGATCCCGAGAGGAGGATGGTGGAGAAGGGATTGCAGCATGGCCATCCCCCCTGGGGGGTGATTTCTCACTTTCTGTCTCTGTCTCTGTCTGGCGAGCGCACGTGCCCTATAACTAAAAAGAAAAAAAAGAAAAACAAGGTGGGGGACCAGCATGACACCAAAACTAATTACAAGGAGTTTTGAAATAAAAATAGAATTGTAACTATTAAAAGCAGCAGTGTGAAAAAAAATGCAACAAAATACCAAACATGCCATAAAATCCTCTGGGTCCACAAGTTCCCACGCCATAATTCTTCAGAGATGCTAAGGCTGCTGCCTTTGGACAAGTAAAACAAATGATACTTTTACATACAAAACCAGCACTTACTGCTCTTTAACCCACAGAGCTCCATTCTCCTTGTCTTTTTTTGGTCGTGGTGGGGGTATGAAATGGCAGCAAGGAGGACAGGGCCAGAGGTTAGAAGTCATAACTGATGCTTTGAGGTCTAGCTCATGTACTCAATCACCCAATCGGGGAAATGACTTAAAAGCCATTAATCAAAACGACCCTGGTGTGAAAGCACTCAGCTGCAATTATACAGATGACCCAAATGGAAAGATGACAGAGCTATTTTAACAGGATGTCTCACCACTTTGGGAAGGCCGGTCTTGAATATTTGAAACATTATGGCATAATTTGGTTTAGCCATAAACCTCTCATCTGTCCAACCAACCACATTAACTTCCAGGCAGGCACCTGGGCCAAACATGAAAATAAAATCTATTAGAAAGAAAAGCTTTTTACTTCCTTACTTCCCCTCCCTCTGTCTCTCTCTGAGGAGCACATGGGCACTATAGTAAAAACTAATAAACTAATAAAAACAAAAAGAAAAACAGGCTCTTATCAAAGCCACCTCTTGATCCCAGCAAGCAGTCACAGAAAGAAAAGCCTTGATCAGATTACAACCAACAGCCTCCTAAAAAAATGCCTGAGTAGTTGTCAAGGACATAGTTCCCTCCTAACCAAGACCAAGCCGACAGCGCCCAACTGCAGGCGACTAGAGAGTGAGTGAGAGACCAAGCTGAGCTCGTGTTTCTGATCCTGACGTCAAGACCGGACGTCAAGGGTGGGTGGGTTCTCATCTCCAGCAGCCGGAGAGCTGTGTGACTGTGAGGAAGTCACCTAGCCTCTCCTGGCTCTCTCTTCCTCTTCTGAATAACTGGGATGAGGGAATACAACATTTTTGAGATCTCTTCCAGACATTAACTCTTCTGTTCTGTTTCCAATACAAGTAACATAACCACCAAATCAGCTAAGGAATACAGAGAGGTACTCCCTTCTTAACTTAAAAAAACAAAACACACACAAGGCATTGCCTGGTGGTAATGTCAGACACAATCTCAACCACAGCACTGGAAGCCATTCGCAGACTGCAGCTGGGACTCAGAGGTCAGCCTGGAAACACACCAGATGTGCCCAAGACCAGAGGAGCTGAGCGATGCGGCAGGGGACTGTAGGTTCCGAGGCTCGATTCAGAGTGCTGCTCTGTTTCACCCTCGTCAGCACACAGACACACTTTCATGACTAAAGCAAACTTAGCCCTGTCCCTCACAAGGTCCAGAAATGGAAATGAGGATAGGAGACAAGAAGTTCACCTTGTTCTACCTTCCCCATACTGACATACTGTGAGAACATTATTTCCAGCAACATATTCATTTCAACAATTATTTACCTACAGCTGCAGAAGCAAGGGATAATAAAGTTAATAAAAACAACCAAAAATGCCAGGACTGTCTTCGAAGACTCTGAATGAAAGAATTATAGTACTCAAAATCAGACACTCGCCTGAGTATTTACAGTCAGCTTGTTCTTGGGTTATTCACACAGAAAGAAGTCAATGATCCTTCATCTACACTCCACAGAAAAGCGACCTAGTTTATCTCTTCCTCCCCCTCCGAATTTGCTCTCTCTCCTTCCCAGGACACGGCTGTCCCACTAGGACTGTTTCCCAGCCCCTTGGAGGTAGGCGTGGCCTGGGATTCTGCTCTCCCAAAAAGTGCTGTGCA
Organism: Tupaia belangeri; assembly: GCA_000181375.1. NCBI lineage: Eukaryota > Metazoa > Chordata > Mammalia > Scandentia > Tupaiidae > Tupaia > Tupaia belangeri. Next base: position 19,090 of record AAPY01552987.1, on the reverse strand, counting down.
ACGCCATCACCCCACGAAGGGCACTGCAGCCTGGACTGCACAGCGCACATTCAGCCAATGCTTCCCAAGGGCAAAAATGCGCTCAGAGGTTGGGCAGGAAATGGTGCACACCAGCATGACACCAAAACTACTTACAAGGAGTTTTGAAATAAAAATAGAATTGAAACTATTAAAAGCAGCAGTGTGAAAAAAATGCAACAAAATACCAAACATGCCATAAAATCCTCTGGGTCCGCAAGTCCCCACGCCATAATTCTTCAGAGATGCTAAGGCTGCTGCCTTTGGACAAGTAAAACAAATGACACTTTTACATACAAAACCAGCACTTACTGCTCTTTAACCCACAGAGCTCCATTCTCCTTCCTCCACTTTTCTTCCTTTCTTAGAATTACGACAATCTGAACAGGGTAGGAAACAAGGAGTGTGATTTAAATGTGGGCCAGTCACATCAGCTTGATCCTCAATCCTGGCTAACTCGAAGCTTTACACGTTCTGCATTTGTGGGCCCATGGTTTTCCTGAGAAATGCTGGCTTGCCATATCCCAAGAAGGGGTGGAGCAAACACCTGACACGTGTACTACTTCCTGGCCTGGCTTTCTCTCTGGCTGTCACCCAACACTAACCCACACTGGACATCCTTGTCTCCACCAGTCCAAGTCCAGGTTACAACTCTGCTGGAGAAAAAGGCCTGGAGACTTGCACAATTTCTCTTTCCGAGAGCCTGCCTTTGTTTGCAGCCCACGACCAGGCTTGTAACCCATTAACATCTTCCCTTCACTGCAGCCTTATGGGTTACTCACCTTAACCCTGGGGCTATCCAACCATCCAAGGAAATTAGAGGAGGCAAAGTTGATTCACGTTTTTCCGTTCACCACAGTGTTGTGGCTCGGAGGGCTAGGGAAAGAAACAAACGGCACAGCTCAGCACACAAACACGTCACGCACTGCCACACTACCCTGGCGGCAGGCACGACACAGTAGGGCTGGCGTACCTGTCTGTTTTGTATTCTTTTTAAGAAGTAAAACTAGAGACAAGTAGATTAAAAATCAGATCCCTTTCCATCAATGTTACCATTTTTCAATTTTTATCCTTAATATACTACCCGCACTACTTAAATACAGGAGAGCTAGACTCTTTTTTTAAGAGAGATGTTTGCTATAGAGAGTGTGTGTTCACCTGAGGGATGGAGACACAATGCGAGAAATAACCCCCCCAAGGGGGATAGCCATGCGGCAATCCCTCCCCCTCCTTTCTGCTCTTGGGATTTGGGGCACACACACACTCATTCCCGGCATGAGTTTTGTTTTGTTTGGTTTTTTTGGTTTTTTTTTTTATCCCCCCGCAATAGGGCGCGTGCGCTCGCCAGACAGACAGAGAGAGACAGAGAGACAGAAAGCGAGAAATCACCCCCCAGGGGGGATGGTCATGCCGCAATCCCTTCTCCTCCATTCTTCTCTTGTGATCGTGGGCACGCACGCACACGCACGCGCCCGGCGTGAGTTTTAAGCCACCGGGTCCGGGACACGGGACGCGAACCGCGGTCGACTACGTGGGAGTCCAGCGACATAGCCATTACGCTAACTGCTGGTCCCCATTCCCTGCATGAGTTTTAAGCTGCCAGGTCCAGAACTCAAGATGCAAGTATGTGGGAATCCAGTGATGTAACCATTATGCCACCTGCTGGTCCCAAAAGAGCTAGAATTCTAACAAATGAATGGCAGTTTTTTTATTTGGTTTTAGAACTTCAGAAAGAAGTGACTACGGAGCCAGCGGATTGCATGAACTTAAGGCACTGGTATCCCACAGGGCTAACTGTGGTCTGAGTCCCAGACCTGGTGGCTTGAAAATCATGCGAAGGACATGTATGCACATGACCAAACTCTCAGAGGAGAATGGAGAAGGGGTTGCAGCATGACGATCCCCGCAGAGGAGGGTGATTTCTCACTTTCCCTCTCACTGTCTATTTCTGGCAAGTGCACACACCCTACAGCAAAAAACATAGGAAAAAAAGAAAAAAAAAAAAAAACTACCTAAATAGAGTATCTTAGGGGGGAAAAAATCTGGAATAAGACAAACAGAAGAAATATAAAATGATCAACATCATAGGCAAAAGACAGCAGCAGAGTTATGGATCTTATATTTAAGTGTTTAAATAAACATTTCTATTGCAAGCTATATTTCCAATTTCTAAAATCAACGCTGGAATGTTTTTTAGAAACGTTCCCCCGCCAAAGAAACCTGCTGGCCAGCTACACAGGAGCCACGTGGGAGCCCAGCAGGGGCAGCAGAACGCACAGGGAAACAGCCTGTGAACTCTGCTCCCGTATCCTCTAGCTACACATGTGCTAAGCACTGTGGTGTCAAACTAGGACTAGGAGCCAGCTAAGCTGATCGCAGCCATCCTGCCCTAGTACTTAAAATCGGACACTCACCTGAGTATTTTCAGTCAGCTTGTTCTTGGGTTATTCACACAGAAAGAAGGAAACAGTAAGACGGAATAGAACAGAAGCCGTCAGGACCACGCACAGGGCACAGTGGGAACTGTGCTGGAACTTCCTCTGCAGTTACCTACTGGTCTGCGTCCTCGGCAATGCCGAGGAATGCACCACAGGCAGAAAAGACCAAGAAAACCACTCTCCTCTATGCCTGTTATGGAACTGGCAATCCATGACAAAAGTAACACAAGATGCTGGAAAGCCCGGGAAGGAAAGGAACGACAACATGAAGTCCACTCTCCAAAACAGTTAATTCGCACAAAAAGGAACAGGCCTCAGGGAGAAGACCCCGAAACGCAGAGTCACCTGGATGCATCCCACTGCAGCTGCTGAGGGCCTCAGCCACTCGGGACGGCACCTGGCCTTTGTGCTATTCAGGTTCCTCGTCAATCAAGTGTGGGTAGGACCCAGTACTGAAGAACCTGGCCCATGAGAGGGGCTCTCTGAACATTGTCTTCCTTCTTCCCTGTGGTTTTAAGGCTTCTTTTTCTTATCTTATTTAACTTAATTGATTCTAATTTGACAAGACAGGAACAGACAGAGAGAGAGAGAAAGTGAGAACACAAGCCACCAGAACCAGGACTTGAACCACGGTCGGCCATGTGGGAGTCCAGCGCCCTCAACCGGCACACCACTTGCAGGCCCCTAAGGCTTCTTTTTCAAATCTAGTGATGCTTACCTCCTGGACCACTCATTCTGAATCCAGTGGGTCAGATTTCTCCTTCTCAGGGTTTCTTAGGTGTCCTAAGTCTTCCCTGATTACGGAGGGGTCAACAAGAGGAAAAAACAAGAATGCTCAGGTAGGGGCCAGCAGGTTAGGGTTAGGGCTCTGGACTCCCACATGGCCGACCATGGTTCAAATCCCAGGCCTGGTGGCTTGCTTTCTTACTTTCCCTCCCTCTCTCTGTCTCTCTCTGGTGAGCGCACAAGTCCTATAGGAAATTAAATAATGATAATAATAATAAATAAAATAAAAATTATTTTTAAAAATGCCCAGGTTGTGGCCTGCAGATGGTACAGTGGTTGCACCACTGGATTCCCATACGCTGACCTGAGTTAAGACTCCCAGACCCAGTGGCTTCAAAACCACGCTGGACATGTGTGCATGCATGCTCAAAATTCTGGGAAGAGAATGGAGGAGGAGGGACTATAGCTTGACCATCCCCCTTGGGGGTGATTTATCACTTCTCCTCTTACTGTTTCTGTTCTTCTATATCTCTGGTAAGCACACGCTTTAAGGCAAAACTTTCTTAAAAAAAAAAAAAAAAAAAAACTAAAGTAGACAAACCTGTACTAGAGGTGGCTGCTGTGAATGCGGAGGCCACCTTACGAACGCTATAACACACACGGAACTACTGCCCACCCACAATGAGCACCCCGGAGATCCTGGCCACAGCCCTTGTGCTGCCAAAAGGCAGCGTGATATGATATGGGGAGGCCCTCTCCGTCCAGCACTTGGAGGCCCAGAAGAGCTCCCAGTGAGAAGGGGCACCACCCAGCCAGTCCCAGACAGGAAGCAGCGAGCTGTCACTTGGTACCGGAGCCCTGGAGCCCATGACCTCATCGATCTGAAAGGCAACTACACAAGCAAGGCTCAGAGAATCAAAGGAAAGAAAAGAAAGCCCTTCCCAGTCACAACTGCAACCTTGCCCGAGTCAGAGTCAGCAGGCTAAACAGATGCAGGAAGGCTAGCCTGTGAGAGAGGAATCCTCAGGAAGCTGGGGAGTGGAGAGTCCAAAATATGAAGACGAAATAGGTCCATGAAGAAGGGACTGAGCTTTCATAAAATAACCAAATATAACTTTCAGAAAGAGAGCAATTCTTTCTAGAGAGTGAGGAATCTGGAACAAGGAAGGGTGGCATGGTACACTGCAGTTTTTCTCATAAAAATTTTTAAAAAGTTATCAGTAAAACTTAATACAGTAATAGATTAAAGGAGAAAAGTCATAATCATCTCAACAAACACAAAAAGTATTTTATAAAACGTAAGACAGATGGTCCCAAACTAGACATGGGTTGACTTAGGATTTTTTGACTTTATCAGGGTCCAAGAACAATGCAAAATCAGTAGAAACCACAGCTCGAATACCCATACCACCAGTTCTTCTGGTTTTCGTTTACAGTATTCAATGGATTGCATGCAATATTCAACACACATGAGAAGATAGGATTTGGACAGAATATTCTTCCTCGTCATTGGCTAGCCTCGGTGTTAGGAGCATGTGTAAGGTAGGGTATGGTAGGCTAAGCTAAGACATTAAACGGTTTCGGCGTATTAGGTGCATCTCTGACTTCCAAAATTCTCAACTTATGATGGGTTTACCATGACGTAATCTCATGATAAGGATTGAGCATTTGTACTCTGATTCTTAGTTTTACTTATTGTTTTAAAGGTTTCTTAAAAAATTATAGAAAGGGACAGTGAGAAAGCAAGCTGCCAGGTCTGGGACCCGAACCGCAGTCAGCCATGTGGGAATCCAGCACCTTTAATCACAATGCCACAACCTGGCCCCGGTACTTTGATTTTTAAGACTATCAATATTTCTTTGGCAAACTAGAAAGAGAAGAATGTCTGTAATTCAACACAGGTTACTGCTTAAAGGCCGTCAGGTACATGAAGGCCACAGTCCTCCCCCTATTCAACCAGCACATGAGGACAAGGACAGGAAGGGAAAAACACACCTCATGACAGAAACAAAAACTCTCTGGTACCCAGAGATGAACCTATTAAAAGCTGTGGAACACAATTTCCTGAGCATAATACTGTCCTGCAGTTACCCAAGACATTACCACTGGGGTAAACAGAGTGAAGGGTACAATGCATATTTCTGTATTATTTCGTACATCTGCCTGTGAGTCTAGAAATATTTCAAAATCAAAAGTAGGGAAAAACAGGTTAGGAAAGTCTTTGTGCAGAAAATGATAAAACTTCACTGTGAAGACCCAAGAACACAAGTGATACATTACGTACAGGGGTGGTAAGATTCAGTATCAACAAGGAACCAGCTCTCCAAATCAATCCTTAAACTCAATGCATTTTCAATAAAAACCCAAACACATTTTTCTGCTGAATTGGTCAGCAAAATGTAAGGTCATGGTGAAGAAGAGAGTCAATTTAGAATAGGGAGGTAGATGGACTCACTCTCGTCGGGGCTATTATAAAGCGGTGATACTGAGAGACGGATATACCAAAAGAACAGACGTAAAAGTCAGTCAGACCCTTTACAAGGGAAGCCAGCATACCAAAGGGAATTTCCAGTCAGTAGGTAAAGAATGGATTGTCTAATTAGTAAACTGGGACAACTGACCGTAAAAACAGGCAAGTTAGACCTTCAGGGGAGGAGGAGATTTCTTAAGACCAAAGTACAAGACATCAGAAAGTTTGATTTCAGAATATGTCAAACTTTTTAACATTAAAGAAACTACAGATGTGAGAGACCAGCAGATGGCGGAACGGTTCCATCACGGGACTCCTGTGTAGTCAACTGCAGTTTGAGTACCAGACCGGACAGCTTAAAAAGCCTCACGCTGGTGTGTGTGCATGCATGCCCCAAATCCTGAGAGGAGAAGGGAGAAGGGACTGCAGCATGACCATTCCCCTGGGGATTTCTTGCTTTCTGTCTCTCTGTCTCTCTGACAAGGTCACGTGCCCTATAGAAAAATCTCTCTCAAAAGAAAAAAAGGAGGAAAAAAAAAAGAAACTACAGATGTGAAAATAAAAGCCTCTCCTAGATCAGATCTGAAGTGGAAAAACACACTCAGGACACACTACATTGCATGTTTTCAAACAAAATACTAAATATTTTCTTGGCAAAAGGTGTATGTGTTAGAATTATAAACATAAGCTAAGACATTGTTTACCAACTTAAAAACAGTAGTTCTCTTGTACAGGAGGCAAGAGTAAATTACAGACGGGAAGAAATTTCTTAAGCTCTATTTCTTATATTTCTTTTTTAAAAACAGACGTGAAGCAAAGACAGCCACGTGTTAATGCTTTTTATTTCTGGGTACTGGACAAAGGTGTCTGATATTTTCTATATATTTTAAATATTTCTTAATCATAAAACTGCATATAATAAAGCAAAGATAACCAACAGAAGAACTAAAAAAAAAATTAGGTTGTCAGGAAAGTCATGCTGGATCTTTTTGTTTTCTATACAAAAATGAATCATGACTTTCCTGGCAACTCAACAGATCAAACATTGGAAACAAAGAGGAAAGGGATCTAAGTGAGCTCAAGTTCCACAGTTCATGTTGTGGGTTAACAGTGTCTATAGCTGATGAATCAAAAAACAGTAGTGAAGGGCCAACAGGGGGCATGGTGGTTAAGGCGCTCGACTCCCACATGGCCCACCACAGTTCAAATCCTGAATCTGGAGCCTTGAAATTCATGGCAGATGCATGTATGCCCCTCCCCACCAAGACACAGTAGTGTAAGCACACTTCTAGAGTATCTAGTTATGACAGTAGCCTATAACAGATCTAAAACCACAAAAAGTGGAAATCGGCCACTTTTCATTTTAACTGTGTTTGACCAAGTAAAATATTACCATGTACATGCATTAGTGTGAAAAATGTTTGGTTTTTTGTTTTTTTGGTTTTTTTAGAAAAATGGGAAAATTGTTCATGTCTAAACTGAGGAGTTAAAAAAATGTTCCTACTATCCCTAACAGAAGTTTTTATACTGGAAACTGAAGCGATTATCATACGGCAGAAATCTGTGAATATGTGACTGCAGTTACAGAAAATACTGTGTAAACCACTATACACTTTGGCAAATATGCCCCCAGGAAACCCAATGCAAGTCCTCAAGTAGCAAAACCGACTTACCCTGGAGGAATGATGTCATTGAGAGCAGGATGGTCTTTAGAGACCGGAGGAACAAGAGGTTCTGGTTGCCATTCTTCAATCAACTCCTCCTTTTCCTATGGGAGAAAATGAGTTAAAATACAACACAGTGTTAGTGACCTAATGACGACTCTGGCAGGATCTGAATTACAAGGAAATGTCACAGTGAAGGCACTGCTAGGAAGAGTGCATCTGACTGCTATGGCAAGAAAGCGAACAGAGCCCCTCCTGAGTTCTGTGCACCTACGTCGCTCCTTTCTTTTCTCAGCACAAGCTGAAATTCTTTCATATGTGGTTTCTGGGTAATCTGACAATTGGAGAAAAATTTACTTTTGCGTCCAGATGTTTTCCCTCACCATACACAACACATCAAAACTTGGTTTGGGGGGTGTGGGCAGACAGGACTCTTTCAAATCTGAATCTTCTTTATGCAGGCCAAGGGAAAATTTATCTTCAGTCTTCGGAAGTAAGTTGTGCTTTTCCTGAGCAACTGAAGAGACCAGAGTGAAGACCTTCCAAGTCTGGCAGTTGCCAGAGCTTTCCCCTGATCACCTACCTGTCGGACTGTTTACTCTAAGCAACGTGCATGGGACTGCAGAGTGGTCTTCCTCTGGGAACGACTCTATCCCTAGCTTCCCCAACACTTTGCCTACCCTGCTATCTCATTCCCCTCAGTTTCCTTACATTCCAGAACACGTCTTACTATGTGTACTTGAGCCTCTATAAATTCTTCTGAGACGTAGCAACCACAGTCACAACACACTGAACAGGAAATTGGTGATTTAATTTCTTACCTTCAGTGTAAGATCAGATCGTTCTTGTCATTTGTAAGTTTTAGAGAAAACAAGTCTGATGGTCCAGAGTTTTAGGATTCTTTCCAAAATAAAATGGTAGGCGGATGCCTAAGAGTAAGTAGAAAGCAAAACAAAAAATCAAAAACTCTCAAAACCTGCACATAAATAAGCACACCTGCAAACACTGCCTCCCATGACCTTTAATAGTTAAGGTCTCTTGCAACTTACTCTCAAAGCTCCCTTCGTTTCTATTCATTAATTTTCCTTTTTTTAAAGAATTAGTCATTAGATTAATTTGTTTATTATTAAATTTGGCCAGAGAGATACACAGAGAGAAAGGGAGTGAGAAAGCAAGCTGCCAGGTCCAGGGGTTGAACCAGTCGGCCTTGTGGGAGGCCCAGCACCTTAACCACCACGCCACCTGCCAGCCCCTTCCTTTTCCTATTTCTAACAGTTGCCAATAACTCCTTCAAACAAAAAATACATTAAAAAAAAAGAAAAAAGAAAAAGAAAAAGAAAGAAACCCTCAGCTTTTAAAACCTCCTTGGGGGGACCAGCAGGTAGCATGGTGCGTGAGGCAGTGAACTCCCACATGACTGGTCACAATCTCCCTACTGGGAGACTTGTCTTTTCACCTTCCTTCTCTGTCTCTCTCTGGTGAGTGCACATGCCTTATAGCAAATTAAAATAATAATAGTAATAAAATAATTCTTAAAAAAAAGAGAAAAACTTTATTAAGAATAATTCAATTAAAAAATAAAATCTGACACAGAATCCCAATATTTAAAACAATATCAACGAAAGGGGCCAGCAGGTAGTGTGATGGTTAAGGCCACTGGACTCCCACATGGTCGACTGCTATTTGAGTCCCGGACCTGGTTACTGGCTTGCTCTCTCTCTCTCTCACTCTATCCCTACCCGGTCAAATTAAAACATAAATAGGTAGTATAAATAAAGTTAAATAAAAATAATTCTTTAGGGAACCAGCAGTTAGAGTAATGGCTATGTCGCTGGACTCCCACGTAGTCGACCGCGCTTCACGTACCAGACCCGGTGGCTTAAAACTCATGCCAGGCGCGTGTGTGTGCATGCCCAAGATCCTGAGAGGAGAATGGAGAAGAAGGGATTGCGGCGTGACCATTCCCCCTGAGGGGTGATTTCTCACTTTCTGTCTCTAGTCTCTCTTTGTCTGTCTGATGAGCGCACACACCCTATAGCGAAAAATCTCTCAAAAAAAAATAAAATAAATAATAATTCTTTAAAAAACAAAAACAATAATATTGACCATCAATCCAATCCTTCAGGTAATTTAAATTTTTTTACTGGGAGGAAACGACTAATGAAACACTTCACCACTTAACTAGTCTACCACCTCCATCTACTCATGGATGAATTAACTGTTTTATGGAAATCAGCTGCCACAAGTCCTTATTTTTTATTTTCAAGAATTATTTAATTTTCTTTAATGTATTATTATTACTTTTCAATTTGACCAGAGAAAGAGAGAGCAAGCTGCCAGTTGTGGGACTCGAACTGTCACCTGTCGGCCCCAGTTGCCCCAATTCTTTATCTTATTTTTTTTTTTTTGAGAGACTTTTGCTATAGAGTGTGTGCATTTGCCAGTGAGACAGAGAGAGACAGAAAGCACAAAATCACTCCCACAGAAGATGGCCAGGCTGCAATCCCTTCTCCTCCATTCTCTGGGGTTTTGGGAACACACACACACACACACACACACACACAAACACACGCCCAGCCTGAGTTTTAAGCCACCGGATCCAGGACTCAAACCATGGTCGACCACCTGGGAGTCCAGTGATGTAACCATCACACCATCAGCTGGTCCTTCCAGTTGCCACAATTCTTAATGTTTTATACATTTTACTACATTTTCTATCCAGATAAATCTCTTTAAATTCTTATTAAAATATGGCAGAAGAAAAAAACATTATATATACTTAAAAGAATAGCAGATCTCTTTCCTACCACAGCTCCCCAGAAGCATGTCGTATTTTCCATGTCAGCAGGTGTTAGGATATCTTAGTGAAAATCATCTCAGGTCTTCAACTGTGTCTTCAGGATAAAGACCAAGCTGCCTGTTCATGTGGAAGACTCCAGATATCAACTCAACACCAAGTCAGTCAGTGGAGGGGTGCCCAACTTGAACATGCTGTCACTGGAAAAAGCATTTGAAAGAGACATTCAGAAAACTAAGTACAAATTAGTTTCAAACATTAGACAGAAAGAAAATAACTATGCACCAGTTTAAAAAACCCAAACCAGAATTTGGAGACTGGAAAATTGTTTTTTTGTTTTTTGAGAGGTTTTTGTTATAGGGCACGTGCGCACGCCAGACAGACAGAGAGAGACCTGGAGACAGAAAGTGAGAAATCACCCCCCAGAGGGGATGGTCACGCCGCAATCCCTTCTCCTCCATTCTCCTCTTGGGATCTTGGGCACACACACACACGCGCCCAGCGTGAGTTTTAAGCCACCGGGTCCGGGACGTGAACCGTGGTCGACTACGTGGGAGTCCAGCGACATAGCCATTACGCTAATTGCTGGTTCCCGAGACTGGAAAATTGTTGACAAGTTCTGTAGGTTATACTTCCAAGTCGAGGGACAAGCAGATGGCGTAATGGACTGGACGTCACTGGACTCCCACATATTTGACTGTGGTTTAAGTCCTGGACCTGGTGGCTCAAACTCATACCGGGCGTGCGTGTGCCCAAAATCCTGAGTGGAGAATTGAGGACAAGGGATTGTGGGGTGGCCATCCCCTGGGGCGTGGTTTCTCTCTTTCTGCCTCTCCAGTGAGTACACGCACCCTGTAGCAAAAATCTCTAAAAACAAAGTTTTTTTTCAAGTCAATGCAGAAATAACTTCAAAACTATACATATACGCTACACATACACAGTTATTTCTTTTTTAGGTGTACTACTGGGGCGTTGGAAAAGTCTTTTTTTTTTTTTTTAAGTCTTGATGTGTTTTTCTATGCAAAAATGTGACATGACTTTTCTGACTACCCAATGTGAAAGACTCAACCTCTATACACAAAGTGCATGCAGAAGTCTCAGGTGATTTTTTAAATTTTCCTGAAGTGACTCAATTCATTTAGGAATAAATCTAAATACCTTTTAGTTTTCTCAATAATTATATCCCATCAGGCAAACAACTGTCCAAGTCACTAGTTAACAGTACATCCCAATAGAAATCCCTCCAACCAACGTTGAGACACTACTTTCCTAGAGAATAATCACAAATGCCACTGTTTTTCCTGGTCAGGAAAGGTAACGTACAAAAGACGATCTCCACTTGTAGGGCATGAGAAGTTACAGTCAACGGTCTTTGACAAAATTATTTACCTGTTTAAAAAAGAAAATCATTTCTAAAAAAAAAAATTCAAGTTTAGTGGTTCTTAGTTGCTACAATTAACCCATGGTTTGGCATTTCCTAAGCAAACATAAGAGTAGGAGAGCCACAAGTGTTCTCTCAACTAGTTTTCGAGAAACATAAACCCCTCTCTGTGTAGCAATGGAAGACACCATCATTGCCTCTGCCAGTAAGCAGCAATAAGTGTCAAAAACATTTCAAAAAGTGAAATTCATTCACTTTAAATGCAAGTTCATTCTGTGAGCACTTGGCAGGTTCCCTGCACCTGGATGTGAGGAGCCCAGTGCGGTAGTCACTGGCCACACGTGGCTGTCCCAACTTCTACTGAAGCTAAAGTTAAATTAAAACTCAGTTCCTCCCTGGCCCTGTATGGCACAGCTGGGAGTCAGAAGCACACATTTTACAGGGCAGTGCCGGGAAGGTCAGTTGTTGAATGAGGTCTCCAGACTGACATTATGCTTTCTTCTTTTCACACGTGAAATAGCTAGCCTTTCAAAAAGCTACTCTAAAAATCTACTAAAATAGAGGCGTCGTCTTAAGACAGAAAAAGGGATCCATGCGGAAGAATGACACACCTCTCGACTTCAGTTAAAAGCCCTAAACCACCTGGCTTCCTTTTAAACTCCTTCCTCTCTCTGCAAAGCAAAGTCCAGCTTATCATAATTTTTCTTCCCAGTAACTGCCCCACAGTCCCCAGGCCCCGACCTCCTTCCTCCCCCGTCGGAGACCTTAAGGCCCATTTTCCCCACTTCCGGCACTGGTTCCAAACCTGGCTTTTGAGGGCCCGTGGGTCTCCTGCGTCCTGCCCCGGGGGACATCCCCGGACCTGGGCCGGACCCAGCGCGGGGCTCAAACCGAGAGCCGCCATCCGGCCCCTGCCCCGCCGCCGGGACGGACCCTCCCTGAAGCCGGGCCAGAGTGACGCCGGCTCGGGGCGGACCGCGCCGGCCTCGCCGAGACCCCGCGCGCCCTCCCACCCGCCCCGCACGGGCCTGCTCGTGGCCGCTCCGGCCGGGGCCCACCCTCGTAGACCGCCTGTACCATCTCACCGGCACCCACTGCTCCGAGGCGGTCACCGTTACCGGCTGGGGGACTTTTCTTGCAGAAGGCGGATCACCGTTACTTCAAATAGCGCGCGGCAACCTCTCGGTGACGTCTTCGCGGGGCGGGGCGGGCGGAGGGCTGGCCCCGCCTCCTCGCGCGTGCGCACGAAGCGGCCGGGGGAGTCGCGAAGGCAGCTGGAGGGGAGGGGCGCGCTGGGGACGAGGGCGAGAGGCGGGCTCCTCCCACCTTGTTTAAGGAGCAAGGTTTGGGCCAAGGCGGTGCTGGCCTCTGGATGAGTGCGACTGGGTGCGATGTGGTCGTCAGGGGGATGCAGGCAGTGTTATTAAGATCATTGCAGCCTATTCTTGACTTTTGAATTACATAAGTAATCGAGGCGTGCATTATCGTTAAACAAGATATAGAAATAGATGCAAAAATTGCCTGCTTTAGTATAGCACGTCATAGTATCACCAACATTTAAGGCTTAGGTTGTCATATAGCATTTTGGGGTGGAACATATTAGAGCCTTGGAATGCATCGGTAAAGGTAATATACCTGCACGCACACTTGATTGGATTGGATTTCTTTCTTTTTTATTTTTTTAAGTATTTATGTTTTAAAATTGCTTCATATAAATATTTTATTTATATACATTATTGACTTACTTATTTTAGATTTTTGCCATAGGATGTGTATGCTCACCAGAGAGACAGAAAGTGAGAGGTCATCCACCAGGGTCGTGCTGCAATCCCATTCTAATTCTATTCTCCTGTGCTTTGGGGCACTCCTACACATGCGAAACCGTTATTTTTAAGCCACCATGTCTAGAACTTGAACCAGTGTCTGCCATGTAGGTGCCCAGATCCTTAACCACTGTGTCATCTGCTGGCTCCTGGACTGGATTTCTTAAATGAAATCATAGAAACTATTTTTCTCCAATTTTATTTTAGATTAGTTTTACATTTTTTCCTATCATTATTTTTCCTGGCAGCTTTCCTTGGTGTATCTCTTATATTTTTAACGGCTGAAGAATTTTTCTTGGAATAATTTTTATTGTGTACTTCTTGCCCCATTTTACTTAAACAGCCCCCTCCTGGTGAACACTTAACTTGTTTCCACTTTACCCCCATTACACCATAAACATGGATGTTCATGTGCATGTATCTTCTTGTGTATATTGTGTAGTCAGTTCTTGACTAATTTCCTCAAGGTGCATTTTACTCAGAGTGGGAACGTTAATAATTTTGATAAACAGTGCTTCCCTGCCCTCCAAATGGCTCAACCAATTGAAGATTTGAAACAGTCTGCACTCTGGCCAGGATTGAATATTAGCAATCTTTAAAAAAAAAAAAAAAATTTCTGCCAATTTAATAGAGATAACATGGTTCCTCCCTGAGCTTTATTTTCTATATTTCTGGGTACTATCAAAGTTGTGCAATTTCTTATATATCTAATGGCATTTGTGGACCTGCCATGAATCACTAATTAATAACCTGTCCACTTTTCTATCAGTTTTTTTTTTAAGTAAGCATTTAGCTGTTTTTTCCCCCTTTCTCTCTTTTTAATTTGCTAGAAGGTGTGTATGCTTACCAGGAGGACACAGAAAGAGAGAAAGTAAGCTCTTAAAGCACTACCCTCCACCCCCCATGGGTGGTCATGCCACAATCCCTTCTCCTCCACTTCCTTTTCATTATTTTGAGTACACACATGCACCCTGCATGTTTTCCAAGTTGCTGAGTATGGGGTTCAAACCATTCAGTCAGCCATGTGAAATCTAGCTGACTTAACCACTGTATCACAGGCTGGCCAAAGCTGACTGTTGACTTAAAGACTAGACAAAAATGGGACCAGCAGTTAGCGTAATGGCTATGTCGCTGAAATCCCACGTAGTCAACCGCGGTGCAAGTCCCAGACTGGCGGCTTAAACTCACGCCGGGCACGTGTGCATGCGTGCCCAAGATCCCGAGAAGAGAATGGAGGAGAAGGGATTGTGGCTTGGCCATCCCCCCTGGGGGTTGATTTCTCGCATTCTCTCTCTCTCTCTCTCTCTGTTTGTCTGGCAAGCACACGTGCCCTAGAGCGAAAACCACTCAAAATGAATAAATAAATAAATACAATTTAAAGAACTAGACAAAAATTACTGAGCTCATCATGCAGATATCCTTGGCCTTTTGTACAAGAATTCCTCAGCTTCTATGAACTTTTCAGGTAGAAGAAATAGCAGGTGCAAAGGCCCTGAGGTGGTGTTTTCCTGAATGTTCAAGGAAGAACAAAGAGGCTTGTGTAGTTGGACTGGAGTGGACCAAAGGGAGTGGATTTAGATCAGGAGGTAAGGTTAGGTAAATGAGTAGGGAACCAGGTCTTGTGGAGGCCATGGCCACCCTAAGGGCCTGCCCTTTCCCGATGATGGGGGAGGGTGGTGGTTCTGGACAGAGGAGCGACCTGCTCTGACTCGTGTGCTGCTGGGACCGTTCTGCTGGCTGTGTTGAGAATCGACTGATGGAACAATGTTAGAAGCAGAGTATCAGACAGCATCTAGCTGGCAAAAACAAGCCTCTCGAGTGCTGAGAAAGCAAAACAGATGCCTCACTCTGAGACCAGCCTTGCCATGCCTGGGGTTTGTGCTGGGCCCCTTCTGGGCCCTGCCCCCAGGTCTTTGGGCACCTTTATTACAAGCAGTGTCCTGAGCAAACAGCTCTGCTTGGGCTGTCAGTCTGCAGCCATTGGAGAGATGGACTATTGCTGGCCTTGCCCTTGTCCATGCACAGACAGAACACAGCAGGGAATCGGCACCCTGTGGGACTACTCACTTCCGTCTCCCACAGGCCAGCCTGCAGGGGTGCAGCTTTCCATGATGAGGAAGCCAGTGGGAAATCCCAGGCTCGCTTCCCTGGGTGGCCCTGTACAAGTCGGTTTCATGATGCCTCTGGTACAGGCTGGCTGAGGCTGGGGGGCAGGATCGCGTTATGGGGCCCTGGCAGGGAAGCTCCATGAGCTCTCACGGAAGAAATGAAGATAACTTTGG
This sequence comes from Tupaia belangeri, assembly GCA_000181375.1. Taxonomy (NCBI): domain Eukaryota; kingdom Metazoa; phylum Chordata; class Mammalia; order Scandentia; family Tupaiidae; genus Tupaia; species Tupaia belangeri. The sequence goes on along the minus strand of AAPY01552987.1, from coordinate 3,491 downwards.
GAGGAAAACTTCCAAAAGGGTTGACTTTCTTTTCCTCTCTCCTCAGCCCCGCTCCCCTGGAAGCTCATTGCAAACTAACCCTCCTGGCTACACCCACCTGCCTGAGACCCTGCTTTGGGGGGCAGACTGCTCAGTCAGGAAAGCCCTGCCTTTCCAGAGAAAGCTCAAAAGAAACAAACTGATGGATCTCCACTTTTCTAAAATGGACAAAGTCCAGTGCTCTGGGCCTGTTTTTTTGTAGGCACCCCTCGGTGGGGGCGGGAAATGCACTATTTCTGATTTAGTGACAGTCACAGATCACAGTCTTCAAGCAGCAAGCTGCTGTTTTCTACTAAAGGGAACAATGAATAGAATATATAATGCTGTATCTTTTATTCTGAGAGCTAGTTTTTTTTTAAATCTGGACTCCCTAACAATTGCACATTAAAAAAAGCTTACTTTATTCATGAGAGTGTGTGCACCGGCATGAGAAAGAGGACCAAGAGAGACGCTGAACAGCTCTCGAGCTCATAAAGATTACAACTTACATGTGTAATTTTTGAAAACATTTTTAACATTTATTTGTTATTCCCAGAGAAAGAGAGAGGGACACCCTCAACTGAGTATGCCCCAATCTCCCCTCCCGGCCCTGTAGCCAGCCAGCTGGGCTGCCCAGAGTGTTCAGATAGCCTCGGGACATGAACTCACAACCCTTCCTGCCTGTGCTACCAGGGTTTTGGTTTATCTTGTTTTGTTTTGTTTTGTTTTGTTTTGAAGAAAGGTTTTTGCTATAGCATGTGTGCGCTTGCCAGAGAGGCAGAGAGAGACAGAAACACAGAAAGCGATCAATCACCTCCCGGGGGTATGGCCATACCACAATCCCTCCTGTTCCATTCTCTTCTCAAGATCTTGAGCACACGCGCACGTGTGCCTGGTGTGAGTTTCAACCCGCCAGGTCTGGGACTTGAACCAGGGTCGACTACATGCAACGTAACCACCATGCCATCTGTGGCTGGCAGGCCACACATGGATTTTAATCGAGTTCATGGAAGAAGCCACACAAGGATCCAAGAATGGTAAGGTGACCTGGAAACCAGTCACGGCAGAGAGCCACAGTCCTGGAGGAGAAGAGGCTGCCAGAGATAAACCCAAGGCAGGGGGCACGAGTGAGCTTCCCTGGTGGCCAGGCCCAGGAGCACAGGCAGGGAGACTAGCTAGCAGTGATGACAGTAACCTATGGGACTGGTTCAGGGCAGGCAGAGGGGCTGTAGAGAAGTGGCATTCGGAAGCACTTCTTTTCGTTTCCTGATGGGCCGAATGAAGAGTGAGGCACAAAGGGCAGTCCAGGTCCTGTCTGAGACAGTACGGGAAGGGTGTTGCTAGTGACCAGAGCCGGGCAGTGGCAGGGGTGAGCTGGGACTCAGGTTGGGCAGGCACTGGGTTCTGGGTGTGTGAGGTGAGATGCGTCCACATGGCTGCCTGAGGAGGTGGCAAGGGCCCTGCTGGATAAACAGGTTTGGAGTTGAGGGCAGGGTTAGGGCCGCGGATGGAAATCTGGAAGGTGTCAACATAAAGAGGACTTGGCTAGGTGGCCCCGTGGCCTAATGCAGCATGATCCCACATGGCTGGATGTGGTCTGAATGCTGACCTCAGCAGCTTGAAAAACATGTTGAGTGAGACCAGCAGATGGCATAATGGTTACCTCACTGGACTCCCACATGGCCAACTATGGTTGGAGTCCTGGACCTGGTGGCTTGAACTCATGTAGGATTCATACGCATGCGTGCCCAAAATCCCAGGAGGAGAAGGATTGCAGCACGGCCATCTCCACTGGGGGGTGATTTCTCTCTTTCTGTCTCTCTGTCACTCCCTGTTCCGCCGGCGAGCACACATGTTCTATGGCAAAAATTTCTATCTCTGGCAAGTGGATGTGCCCTATGGCAAAAAACTAAAAAAATAAATAAATAAAAGAAAGTTTATTTATTTACAGAGAGACACCCCCAATGGGGTTCCCATGCCACAGTCCACCCTGTCTTAGCTGACCTGGGCATGGGCATGTGTGCGTGTTCAATGTTCAATGTTTTTGGGGAGGTCCCAGGAAGTGAACCAGGACATTTCCCATGAGAGTGCCATTGCAGTACCACTGAGTCATTTCCTGGACCTCAAGAACAGAACTCTTAATAAACTAAGGGAATGCATTGATGTTTGGTAAATGATAAGAGATAAAGAAAGTCAAAGTACAAATAATTTGAGATGAAAAAAATGCTTGGAACATTTAAGACACTCCAGAGATGTGAGTGTGACTGGAGTGGGGTTCTTAGCATAGAAACTCTCCCTACTACCTCCCGACTTTTCTATTTTTGTTTTAGTTTTTATTTTTTTTATTTTTACTTTTTTTTTTTTTTTGCTATTGGGCACATGTGCTAACAGGAAAGAAGCAGATGGAAAGAGAGGGAAAGTGATAAATCACCCCCTAGGGGGGATGGCCACGCCACAATCCCTTCTTCTCCATTCTCCTCTCAGGATTTTGGACATACATGGATACACACCTGGAGTGATTTTGAAGCCACTGAGTCTGTGACTTGATCCACGGCTGGCCATGGGAGAATCCAGCACCTTAATCACCATGACATTTGATGACCCTTCACAGAATTTTTCTTAATCTAAAACTATTCTAAAATTTTAAAAAATCTTATTAATGAAAAACAAAAATAACCTGGAGAAATAGAGTGAATGCAGTAAGCAGGAAAAAATTTATAATTAATATTTCCATCATAAAGAAAAAAGAATGTATTGCAGTTCTGAAACAAGGGTCATATGCAATATAAAGAAATACACACACACACACACACACACACACACACACACATATAACATGAGCTCTCAGCAATTAAAGACATGGAAGAAGAAGAGAAACAATATATTAGAAATCTTGGAAGCTAAAATTATATAAATCTCCCAAAAAGTAAAAAATAGGGAAAGTAAAATACAGAAATAAAAGATAAGGATAAAAGACAAAAAAAATGAGGGACCAGCAGTTAGCGTAATGGCTATGTCACTGGACTCCCTTGTACTCAACCACGGTTCGCGTCCCGGACCGGTGGCTTAAAACTCACGCCGGGCACATGTGCATGCGTGCCCAAGATCCCGAGAGGAGAATGGAGGAGAAGGGACTGCGGCGTGGCCATCCCCCCGGAGGGTGATTTCTCGCTTGCTGTCTCTCTGTCTGGCGAACGCACACGCCCTATAGCAAAAACTTCTCCAAAAAAAAAAAGACAAAAAAATGACAGAATTAAGTTAGGAAGTGCAAGATTAAAACTCTTATGTTCCAGAAACAGAGCACACAGGAAAACATGGGGAGAATAAGATCTAAGAAATAATATGAGAAAATTCCCAAAGAGACACAAGTTTCCCAATCTGAAGACTCTGTCAAGTGCTCCTCGTGGTGTTTATAAAAATATCTCATGACTAATCACACCATTATAAAGTTAAATAATCATGAGGATAAAAAA
>AAPY01552986.1:0-12169 GCA_000181375.1 Tupaia belangeri | reverse complement strand
CCTAATCTCCCAGAATTCACTGTCTCTTTTCTGTTCCAATTTATAGAATCTGGTCACCATGAGTGCTCTAAATTCTTTCTCTGACATTCTCGTAACTTCCTCTGTTTCTTCGAGAAATAGAGGGGAGTCACTGTATTCTTTTCATGGAGACATATTTCCTGGTTTATTCAGACCTGAAGCTCTTCTTCTACTTGTAGCCATTGGGAGATGTATTCGATTTGGAATAGGTCTTAGGAGAATCTTTCTTTGACTACGAGCACGTGTGTTTCCCTTTTGCTGCGGACTCAAGAGTGCCAAAGTCTCTCTTCTGCCGTGTGTAGCGATGTGGTCCAAGGAGGAGTTTTCTATTCAGGTGTCTGAAGAGCATTATCTCCTTTTTCACAGGTGGTTCAGTAAAAAGGAGGAGTCCAGGGAGTCTTACAATACTAGGGTATTGCAGAAGTGTGATTCTAGACCTATCGAGAACATCTGGGACAGTGGAGTAAGAGGAAGAGAGTACCCAATAAGAGTGAAGAAAGTAAGAAGGAAAATAAAGAACAAGTTGTGCACTGTGCTAGGGGTCTGGAGATGGAAGTGGGGTTGGTGCAGAGCTGGAGGCAGTCCTATGTGGTAAGGAGAAGTGTGAAATTAACAAATGAAAGAAGAGAAAAAAAAGGCCTACCTGACTGAAAGAAATGGGGGTCTTTGGAATTGTGATGTCAGGGCTGGAACTGGGCAGGGGGGCCCTGCCTCAGGGTCCCTTAGGGCCAGGGGTCTAGAGATGGAAGTGGGGTCTGCTGTAGAGCTGGGTGCAGTACTGTGTGGTAAGGAGAAGTATAAAATTAACAAATGAAAGAAGAAGAGAAAAAAGTAAAAGGCCTACCTGGCTGACAGAGATGGGGGTCTCTGGACTTCAGAATGATGGGGCTGGGGCTGGGCAGGGGGACCTGCCTCAGTGTCCCTTAGGCCAGGGGTCTCTGCTATAGATTTTTATAATTAATTTTATATCCTGCCCCTTTCCTGTAGGAATTTATGACTTCAAGAATTTTTTTTCGTGGATACTTAAATAATATTTTTTTAAAAATTAGACAGTAATCTATTATTCTTTGGTAGAAAAAAATTATTCTGTTCATTTGGCCAACCATTCCATCGAAAGATAGTACTGACCTCTCACTAAGAGCCAGCACTGTGCTCAACACCAGAAACACACAATGGATCTCACACGTCCCCAACTGCAAAAGAGCCCCTGACTACAGGGGTGACAGACTACTTTGACATAGTGGGACATGGCTGTCTCCACGGCGACAAGTATAGAAGACTGCAGAGCCCAGATCAGTAGGGCTGAGTGACAGAATCCAGGAGATGGCTGGCAAGGAAAAAGCGAGAGAAAGCACAAAGATCAAAGCAATGGGAGTACTCGAGAAGGCTCTTAATATGCCGGGTGAGGCTGCACCAAATAGTGACATGGAAGAGACAGGGGACAATTAAAGTTGAAATAGAAGTACACAGAAAAAGCGACCAGACAACAAACAACCTTTGGACTGTTATTTCAGCAACTATGTGAGAAGAATTCCTACATGAACAGCCAAGATACTAATGTCCAGGCCATCTAGTACTGCACAGCTACATCCACCCGCGAGCCAGCCCAGATACCGCACCGACCGCAGAGGCTGCGTTCAGGGCCACTGAGGCATCAGCCCACGGTGAAACCACAGTCCCCTGCACCTAGCCCTCACATGAGGCCCCCAAGGCCATCCTCACCACTGACTTTGATGCCACAAGCCTCCACAGAGGAGCCTTCTCCACCACCCCCTATGAGTGCTGTTGATACTGCAGCAGATTCTGTGCTGGGACTGCCCCCCCACACATACACCCTGGAGCCTAAGGCCCTCCGCTGCTCTTACAGGCCCCAAACAATTGCCCAGGGTCTGGCCGCAGCCTCCCCTATGATCTCTGTGCTCCACTGCCCCTGCTGTCTCCTGGGAGTCAGAAAACGTCTTTTTCTTACTTAGTTCCTTCCTCTTTCTTTCCTTAGTATTTCCTACCACTCCATTAATTTTTAGTAGTTCAAATAAAATTTAGGTTCTATTCATTACTTCAGATGCCCTATTTCCTCACTGGGTATGTTCCCTCCCTTCCTCCTCTAAATAAGAAAGGAGGAATGGAAGGAGACAGTGTCCTGAGCCCCTTAGGAAGATAGAGAAAGGCAGACATGATGCTCCTTCTCTGCCCTGACTTCAAACACCTGTCTTCCATGTCCTCCAGACTGTCCAGGCCAGACGAACAGCAAGCTGAAAGTCACTCACTCTAAAAGCGCTTTTCGATGTGTCCCTTTAAAAGAGTTCGATGGAGCCAGCAGGTGGCACGGTGGTTAAAACAGTGGACTCCCAGGCAGCCACTATGGTTAGGGTCCTGAACAGGATGACTTTGAAATCATGTTGGCCGTGTCATGTCAAGCATCCCCAGAGGAAAACACAGGTGAAGGGACTGCAGTGTCGTCATCACCCCTGGAGGAGGATTTCTCCCTTTCTCTTCCTCTTTCATGAGTGCACGAGCCCTATTTTAAAATTTAAAAAATAAAATAAAAATTCAGTGGTTCTTAACGCTATTTCTCAGTTGTAGCAGTCTGTGCTAATGGATGAACTGATTTATTACAAACACATTATCCTATTTAGTCTGGTTGTCATAATTCCTTATTCGTTTCAGATCTGCCTTGAGCTTTGTGATCTGTAGTCACAGCCTCTATTGTTATTTCTGATGTTGGTACTATTTGTTACTTTGTATTTCTTCTCACTCACTCAGAAGTGTCTGGATGTAGTGATGCTTTCAAAGAATAAGACCATTATTTTATTATTTCCGTCTATCGATTTTCTATTTTCAATCTCACTGATTTCTGCTCTTGTCTTTACTATTGCTTTGCTTCTATACGGTTGGGTCATCTTCTTTCTGTTTTCTAGGTTTTTGAGCATAGACAGTGGCTTCATTCGGTTCTTTTTCTTTTTTTTTTTTTTTTTTTTTTTGGAGAGGTTTTTGCTATAGGGCACGTGAGCTCGCCAGACAGAGAGAGACAGAGAGACAGAAAGCAAGAAATCACCGCCCAGGGGGGATGGCCACGCTGCAATCCCTTCTCCTCCAGTCTCCTCTCGAGATCTTGGGTGCACATGCACATGTGCTCGGCATGAGTTTAAGCCACTGGGTCCGGGACACGAACCACGGTCAACTACATGGGAGTCCAGCGACATAGCCATTATGCCAACTGCGGGTCCCTTCATTCGGTTCTTGTAATGTGTGAATTTCTTACTACACATTTTCTTATTAGCACCACCATAGCTGATTTGTACAACTTACAAAACTTTATAGTTTTCTTTCATTCACTGTTTTGTTGCTGTTTTACCGTGGAGGCATAAGTCCTCATGAAAGAGAAAGAGAAGGAGAGAGAGAAATCTATTATGTTTCCGGCATGGACACACTGCAATCTTTTTCCCTCCGTTTCTGAATCCTTTCAAGATTTTGTGTGCGCGCACACACACACACACACACACACACACACACCTGGCTTGTCTTTCAAATTGCTGAGACTTAGATTCAAATGACAGTCAGCCAAATGGGATCTGGTGTCCTACGGACCAGAGTCAGTTATATGGGGTCTGCTTCCCTGCGCACTGTGTATAACCACTGCACCTTGGGACTAGTCCTCAATCCGTGACTTATTATGTCTATCTTCATACTTTCTTCTTCACCCACAGTTGTTTAGCGATTTCTGATTAGTTTCCAAGTGTTTGGAGAAGGCTATCTGTTACCTTCCTGATACTGATTTGCCTTGATTCCATGTGGCTTAGGAACACACTCTATAGAATCATTTCATTTGACTTTGTAGACGCTCATTCTATGATTCAAGATTTAGTCTACCTTGGCCTACATTCTGTGGGCTACCTCAAGGACGTTGTGAAGTAGTTTCCAAGTGGAATTTACTACCATTATCTGTTAGAGTATGTTGGTTGATGACGTAGTTGAGCTCTTCTTTGATGCTGCCTGTTTTCTGCCTACTTGTCTTATCAGTCATGGAGTTGGGGTGTTGGAGTCTCCTAATTCATTGTGGTTTTGTCTATTTCTCCCTGCACTTTCATCAGTTCTGCCTCTGGGATTGGGCACCTCTTTGGTGCAAACATATTCAGACCCGGTAAGTCTGCAAGGAGGAAACGCCCTCCATCACATTATGTCCCTCTCACTTTCTGCCAGTTTTCTTAGGTCAGATACATATTTATGTAATATTAAAAAGTACTCTAATTTCTGGAGCCAGCAGGTGGCATAGTGGTTAAAGTGCTGGACTCCCAAACATACTTCTGCTTCCATATCTGGGGGATTGAAACTCACACTGGGTGTTTGTGCATGTTTGCCCAGAATCCTGAGAGAAGACTGGATGGAGGAGGAGGGACTATGGTAGGACCATTCATCCTTGGAGGACATTTCTAAAATTTTGTCTTTCTGTCTCTGCAGTGAGCACTTGTCCTGTAGCAAAATTCTCTCAAAAACAGATCTCTAAATTCTTTTTATCTTCTTAAAGCTTGTTTGTCTGTTCAAAGAAAGAGACAGAGGCAAGAGTGAATGACTGAAAGAGTCATTAAGAAAAGCTTTCTCACCTGGGTCTTTAAGCCATGATCCACCCCCACTCACAGCTTGTCCTGAACAGGGACAGGCACGGGCACACCCGATGTGCACTGAGAGGATCTGGGGTGAACTCAGGACCTTTCCTATCTGGCTCCAGTTGGTCATCCATCTGTGGTCCCACTTCAGCTCTCTTTTCATTGATGTTTCAATATTTAATTTTTTCCAACTTTTTACCTGAAACAGGCCACCATTTTAATATTTTAAGTAAGATCTTTGTAAGAATAGTATTTTTTTCACTTTGTTTATTATCATTAATATATTTTAGGTAACTTTTCCCACAGAGGCAATGTGCTCAGCAGAGAAAAAGAGAGACAGAAAATGAGAAGTTGAAAGGGTAGGTAGAAGACAGAAAGGGTAGGTGGCCACACTGCAATCCCTTCTCCTTTATTTTTCTCTTGGGATTTTAGCATGTGTGCACACACACTGCCATGACTGGGACTTGATATTCAGTTAACTACATGGGAGTCCCTCAATGTAATCCATCTGCTTTTCTCCATTATAATAATAATAATTATTATTATTATTATTATTAATATTTTGGAGAGGTTTTTTTTTTTTTCTTCCTATAGGGCATGTGTGCTCGCCAGAAAGAGAGAGACAGAGAAAAAGTGAGAATTAACCCTCCAAGGGGGATGGCCATGCCACAATCCCTTCTCCTCAATTCTCCTCTCAGGGTCTTAGGCACACACACATATGTGCCCAGTGTGAGTTTAAACCACTGCGTCCAAAACTTGATCAGCGGTCAACTACATGGGAGTCCAACGAAACAGCCATTATGCCAACTGATGGTCCCCATCATAACTATTTTTTTTCCACTTTTTCAAAAATAAATTATTTTATTTATTCATTTTATTTTTTTCTTTAAATTTACTTTTTACATTAATTCACTATATATCATTACAGCATACAAATGAATTTTCCAACCAAAATACACTGTATATAGGCTCAATCAAGCACATCAATATACATGTTATCAGCAAATTAATTTTCCATTTCTTATGTCTTGTATACTTTGTTTTTTTGTTTTGCCATCCTTGATTCCCTATCCCTCACCCTCTGCCATGTCCCACCCTCTTCCCACATTATCTCTGGTATCCATGGTTGCTTTCTATGCCTCCCCCCCTCCATTTAATTGATTTGCTAATGAACTTAATTAGTCTAAATATTTCCAATAGCTAGCGCAGCTAATATATACCTATACATGAACTCAAGTCAGATTTTAGGCATAAACCTCAGTGAGTAGAATGAACATACTATAAAGTAGTACCTAGCTGGGGCTATATAGCATACTGCAGTCATCAAATATGCATTTTTTTATTTCGATACAGTTTTACTGTTTCTTTTCTCCACCACTATTTTTTAAATTTGCTACAGAACATGTTTTCTCATTAGTGAAAGACAGAGAGAGAGAGAGAAAGACAGGAAGAACAAAGCAAGTCTAGATACAGGACTTGAACCAGGGTCAGCCATTGGGAGTCAAGCATCTCAACAACCGCATCACCTACCCTACTAGCCCCTGAAGTAAGGTTCTGGCAGACAGCCTGTGATTCCATCATGGTTTGCTAACTTACTTAATCACCTGTCTTCTATTGATCATTTATTTGTTCATGTACAATTTCCAGAGGGCCTGTGCACTCACTGCAGAGAGACAGAGAAACGGAGAGAGGAGGAATGGGAGAAACAACTCCCTGATCGGATGTGGTGATGCCGTGATCCCTTCTTTTCCATTTTGTCATCCTGTTGGATTTTGGTCTTGCACGAGCCATGCCTGGCATATTTCACAAGCTGCCTTGTCCTGAATTCAAACTGCAGTCACCAATGTGGGGAATGGCTTTCCAGATGTCTTGACATGGGACCTCCTTAGTTGCCACATTGATATTGAATATAACGATGAACAGATCGAGGCTTGGATTAGTGATCCATGGCTGCCATAGCAAGAACAGTGGCTCAAAACACAGAAAGTTATTCCCTCATAGTCCTAGAGGTCAGGAGATTAAGATCAAGTGACCTGGGGAAGGTAGAATGCCTAGTGAGTGGTATGTTCAGGGAAAGTTTCCATTGTGGTCAACTGGGATTCAGTCCTCCTGACACTCCCTCAGAGAAATGAGTGGGTTGTACCCCATCTTCCCTGTCATAAGGAAGAGGATGTAGATATACTTCAATCATTTTATTCTCCAAAGAAAAGGTTTGAGGCATTTTTTTCTGCAGATGGGGGAGGTCACAGTGACCAGAAAGCCAGTCCGTGGCACAGCAGTAAATGTTCAAAACAGACCCACAGGCTGGTTTGCAGCTTATGACAGAGACCTCCCTGAGTTTGCTGGGGACTCATGCCCCACAACCCAGGCAGGCTGAGGTGAGAGATGAGAGATGGAGTCTGGTGCCAGGCCCTCAGGACTTATAGTCTCCCTGCTTCTGTCTCCTATTCATGAAATTAATGAACTTTTAACATAATGTGCTGACCAGTATGTCCTTGGGGAGTCGGACTCTGTCACTCCAGGGACCCAGAGATAAGGGAATGCACAGCGTGGGCCTGTCCCAGCCAGTGCCCAGACCCGACACTCTTCCCCCTCCGAAGGAAGGTGGAGCGACAACCAGGCTTTCTCAGCACTGTGCACAACTATCTCAGCAGGTCCTCATGGTTCTCCAAATCACAGACACTGCCTGTCCCTGGCTGGAGACGGACCCTCCAAGGTTCCAGGGATATGTCCTCAGGTCCATCCTTTCTGAGCACACGTTCAATAGCACATGACCTGGGGCCAGGCTCTCCCACATCTGCCATAACCTCCAGAGCCGAGTGAGCACCTCTGTGAGCCAACAGGGACTGCATTCTGCATGTGTCCTCATCTTGGAAGCTTCACTGAGTGCATCAGAGTGAACATTACCCATTCCCTGCTTCCTGGATCTGACCCAGACATGCAATTGGAGTGGTGTGGTCTGTGCCCAGTACTCATGGCCACCAGGAAGGGGGATAAAATGGTCCTCTGTGACAGCAACACAACCTTGCCCGTGCTCTCAAGTGCCATGCTGCTGGCCATGGACACAGGCTCGGAGTTGAAGACCCTGACCCTGTTCCTGACTGTTGCCCTCAGCCTGATCACTGCAACCCAGGACACTTGCCTTCCCCTGGGAAAAGAAGAACATTAGCTCAGGCTAGACAGGTGGGGGAAAGGACCGAGACTGCGCAGTGGTTGGCGGTGGCCTGGGGCCCTGTTTTAGGAAGTGACATCAGGCTAAGGGTCCAACTCGAGATTCCTGGCCTGGACAAAACTGTCCTGTTAGTCTTCTGGCAACCCTAGCCCTTCTAAGTCACAGTTCTGAGGAGCAGGCTGGGCTCTGAGTGCTTATAAGAGAGGCACTGGGAGCCTGAAGTCTTGCAGGCCCCCTTGGAGGAGGGTTCACGTACACTCGAGGCTTGGGCCTCCTGGCAGAGAAGAGATCTGGATTGGTGACTTCCCATACCTGGGCTGGTGGTGGCAGCCTGAGCATGGGTTTCACTGTGGAGGACAACTGTGGTGAAGCTCTCAGGGAAGCTCGCTCCTGAGGAAGTTTCCCTGAACCCGAGCCCCACCCACCACGGTCCTTCTAGCTCCCCCAGTTGCCCATTGTCTGGAACCTCCTGGTCCGGTCCTCCACCCGCCCTGGCCACAGGCCCAGAATCTCTCAAAGGGGCAGCACTAAGTCCACATGGCAGTAAAGGGCTTCCTGGGCCGAGCTTCATGTGTGGGCACAGACCTTCCCAGGTGGCCAGTTCTGATCCCTCAGCTGGATGCAAGGTCATTGAGAGGATAGTTAGGGCAGGGGAGGTGGCCCTCTCACACCAAGCTACCAAGTGGGCACCCAGCCCACGGTTTGAAAGAGAGCAGGGCTATGCAGGGAACCCACTGGGGCTCACCTGCCACCTCACCCACAGCGGATATCTCGGACTGCTCCTGAAGGCCCTGAGGAGTTTAAACCGGTGGGCACCTTAAGAGTCTCCCAGAGTGGCAGATCCTCATGGCCCCACAGACTCTGCCTGCAATCCTGTGTCCCAAACCCTCTGTGCCTCTCAAGTCCTTTGTTCCATCCCCTGTGTCCCCTCTGTCCCCTCACAGGGACACCTGGGCCTGCTGTGGGTCTTGGCCTAGGGGTCTGAGCTCAGTCTGAGATCTGCTCTGGTCCTGTCCAGGCATCTCAACTTGGATCTTCCCTGCATTCAGTAGATATGCCCAATCCCCAGTGTGACTGAGGAAAGGGGCACCTTGGGAGAATGTTGGAAAACCCGGGTCCTGGGCTCACAGCATTAGAGGGTCTATCTGTTCTGGTCCTCCCATCCCACACAGGTAGGAGAGACCACACCAAGCCCAGGAACCAACTCGGGGTCTGCCGTAAGCATCATGACAAGGATACTGAGCAAGTCTCTTTTGATACATACACCTCTGCCCCAGCCATCCACATGAGGGACCTCTTGCATCCTACACACCAGGGCCTGGACAGAAGCTTCTCTTGAGCACCAGCTCAGTCAGCTCCACCATCCTTCCCACAGGATGCTCTCCACTCATCCAATCCCCCTATACTACAAGGACACTCGGATTCCCCCCATCCCTGGAGGGGCTGAGATTGCACACAGGGCACAGGGAATCCTGTGGTAGGATGCTCTCTCAGCTGGCATCTGACCCCATCCTTTTGCTGTCCCTCTGCAACCCCCACAGAGCCCGACTCACCCTTCCATCATAGCAGATCTAGGGTCTGCACATCCAGCCCCTGCACTGTCACCTACAGTAGACCTGGCCCAGCTGATCCCCCAATACCACAGCCCTTCTCCCTCCTCCTGCTCCTAATGAATAGCTTCAGGAGCTACTGTGGACTCAGCCTACTTGTGCAGGTCCACACATGGGCTCCCATTTAGGTCTGCCAAAATAGGAGACACACAGATATGGGAGGAGATGTAAGACTCATCAGGGGTTAGACCCTGAGGAGCAGGGAGTCCCCATGCCTACAGGGCCAGGGGACCTTCTGGGGGTCCATCTGACAGGCCATCCCCATGTGTCTCAGCTTCAGCTCAGGAGGGACTAGTCTCTTAAGTGGTGTTTGGGAAACTCTGGGTGGGACATGGTGTCTGGGCAGCACAAGGCGTGTGGGGTCATGGCAGGGCTCCTGCCACCCGAGACTGGTCAACCCCCTTTGAGCAGCCTGAGCACAGTAGAAGGGTTGCAGGAAGAGTCACCAACACCTCCCATCACCCCCTGAAGCAAGACACAGCCACAACGGCCTCTACAGGTCCTCATCCCCACCGTGGCCTTACTCTGCTCTGTCCAGTGGTTAGACCCCACTGTCGGTGCTGACACTGGGACTACAGAGGGGTGGCGACGGTGACCACAGCAGGAGAGGAGAGGCCATCACATCTCAGATGAGGAAAGCACCCCAGAAACTGCCAATCCACAGGACCAGCCTTCCCTGATAGTCAATGCTCTTATTTCTGATGGAGTGTCATTTGTCAAAATGTGACTATGACAGCTTTCGACCATCTAACTCCATTTTCTCCTCCACTTTGAGAAAGAACGAGGTAACAAACATTCACACCTAACAGATGGTGGCAAATCCCAGTACTCCATACCAGCCAACCTCATGATGGGTCTGCAGTGTGGGTCCCCGAACAAGAGCAAGCTCAGGCAGTTTATCTGGGAGGCAATCCCAGAAACACCTGCAGAGCTGGGAGGGGACATCTCAGGGAAGCAAGCCTGGGTGGGGCCCGACACCAATAGTTCAACACTGTGGACCCCTGGACCCTGTCCTGAGACCACATGGGGCTCAGGATCTCCTTCTCCAGGGGGAAGAAGCTGCAGGGTTGGGTCCAGCACGCATGCTCAAGGGCTGAGAGGGCTTCCACAGGACCTCCCTCCCAGCACCTAGCGTGCTGTAGACAGAGGCAGAGTCACCTTAGGAAGGGTGACATGTCCCCTCAGAGGTAAGCTATGGACGCTATGACTGGAAATGTGGCCAGAGTGTCTTGAAATGTTGGGACCCGAGGAGATGTGACAAGCTATGGCCCTCCAACCTCCATTGCCAGCAGCCTCAGAATCACTCATGCCCTCACTGCATCTTCACGGTGCTATTTGCCTGTGACAGTTACTAAAAAGAAAATTCATAAAAAGCAGAAGCACTGAGGTACCAGTGGATGCTGTAACCATGGCATTCCGGGACTCCCTCGTAGTTGATTGCAGTTCAAGTACAGAACCTGATGGCTTAAAAACTCACTCCAAGTGCATGTGCATGCATGCCCAAAATCCCAAGACAAATTTGGAGGAGAAGGGATTGCAGTGTAGCCATCCCCCTTGGGTTGCGATTTCTCGCTTTTTATCGGTCTCTCCGTGTCTCTGGTGAGCACATGCACCCTATAGCAAAATCTCTCTAAAAGTAAAAACAAAAAGTAAAAACGGAAGCATTGGGCCAGCATTTGATGTGGTGGTTAAGGTGCTATATTCCCATATGGCCAATTGTGGTTGGAGTCTCATACACATGTCTTGAAAATCATGCTGAGTATACATGTGTGTGCTTAAAATTCCAAGAGAAGAACGGTGGAGAGTGGATAATGGTGTGATCATCCCCATCAGGGGATTATCTCTCACTTTTTCACTTTCCCTCTCTGTCTCCTCTTTCACAAGTTCACATGGCCTAAGGCAAAAAGCCAAAAAAAAAAAAAATAGAAAAAGAAAAAGAAATAAAAAAGAAAGAAAAAGAAAAAAGGAAGAAAGAAAGAGACAGAAAATTTTGGGTAGGTGAAGGTCCAGTACTATTTTGGGTTTGTGAAGGCCCAGTGCTTCAGGAGTTGTGGAGGAAACTGACATGGGACATCCCCTGCCCTGCCCTGCCCCTTGTTTTCACAGGCACAGGGAACACAAGAACCTACAGACTGAAAGGCCGGTGTTGCCATACTGAGATGAGGGAGTGGGAGATCTGTGTTGACTGAGAACACCTTGCACACTTGTCCTCGTGGTCTTGGAAGTGGCATCAAATCAGATGTGCACAGTTGTGACCCATTGTCACCTGGCCTCAGATGGAGAGCAAATCTCAGCTTTGGGGTGAAAATGCTGCAGTTCTGAAGCAAGCCTATCTGTGTCCCCCACAAAGCAGCAGGGGCATCTGCTACAGAAACCCCTCTCATCACTCCCCGAGGCCCCAGTTGAAGAAAAGACACATGAAAGTCTCCAGTTCTGCTCAGGACAACAAGGGGTGAGATAAGGTAGAGAAAGGAAGAGGGGTGGGAAGGACGGGGCAATGGTCACAAACTGGAGACAGAGCTCAGGGTCAAAGGAAAGGCCTCTGAGATTTCCCAAGGCAGGACTGATGCAGCTGCCACGTGTGAACCACAGCCTGTGGGCTCCCTCCCTGGTGGCATTGCCTTGCCACTGACATTTCACACAGGAAGTCGTGATGTCTAAATACCAGTTAACGTCAAGCTACTCGTGCGAGATGAGAACACAACAGGACACGTGGTGATTCTCCTGACTACTTGTTGGGAGTCAGGTCTAGCTGGACTAGGTTC
>AAPY01552979.1:0-12898 GCA_000181375.1 Tupaia belangeri | reverse complement strand
AAAAATAGTGTGTTTTAAGAGAGAATTTTGCTATAGGGCAGTGTGTACTTGCCAGAGAGGGACAGACACACAGAAAGTGGTAAATCATCCCCCGGGAGGTAACCACGCGGCACTCCCTTATCTTGGGATTTGGGTCAGGAACACATGCCTGGTGTGAGTTTTAAGCCACTGGGTGCCTGCCTGGCATCATGGGCGACTACGCCGCCCACCCTCGGCCTGCAGGGGCAGAGAGGCGCTCACCCTGTGGAGAGGAGTGGCCCTGGCGGGAGCGTGAACCTCCCCAACAGCCAAGGCAGCCCCACGTGGCCCTGACGACAAAGGAATCAGATCCTGGAGCCAGGAAAACTTGCTCAGGCAAGACTAAGGCCTGAAGCGCCCGCGCCCGCGCCCGGCACCGCAAGGGCCCGGGGACCAGGTTAAAGCCAGGCCTGACCCTCCCTAGGACCAGGCAGGCAGCGGGGACAACAGTCCTGTGCGGGGCTCAGGAGCCCACGGAGCTGGAGCTGGGGACGCCACGCGGTGGTAGTGGGGGAGCAGGGAGCCCTCGAACCACAGGAACCTCCGCGACTGGCGGACGACGGACACGCGGGGCGGGGAGCTCCCGAGAGCGACACCCCACAGCGGGGACTGGCCGCGCGGGCCCCGCGGACGACAGCACCCGGCGGTGCGGAAAGGACGGGACGGGAAGGTCTGAGGCCGGCGGGGGCGAAGGCGCACAGAGGCGGAGGGGCAGGAGGGCCGCGGGCCGCTGCGAGAGACCGAGGGGCGCTTCTCACCGGATCACACCGCCCGGGAGGCTTCCCTCGAAGAGCACGAAGGGGGTACCCCGGGCAGAGCCATCAAGACCTCGCTGGGACCCCTCGGCAGCACCTCGGCGGGGTCCGGACCTTGAACCCGGCAGGCCAGCGCACCCTCCCCGGAGAACGCCCTCCCGCGCCCGCCGCCCTCGCCAGGCACGAAGGTGGAGCCCCCCAGGGGGCGCACACGGGTGCCTCCACCTCGCAGGAGGACGGTCCCGAGCAAGGCCCTGCAGCCAGGCCCCCCACGGCAGCCTCCCCATGCGCCCCGGCGTCCACCCGTGGGGACGAGGCACGGGAGCGACGGAGAAAGCTCGCGAGGAACGTCCCGGCCAGAACCGTCCCCGGGCGGCGCACGGGATCCCGCCGCCACACCCCCACGTGGCCTGTCCCGCGGGTCACACTGCCAGACCGAAACCTTTGGGGTAGGCTCGGAGCCCACCGCTGGGCCCCCGGTGCAGCCTCTGCAGTACCCCAGAACCCATTACCTGCCATTCTTCGTCCACCATGTCCATCCGCCCGTCTGACTCTTGTACCCCGGGACACGCACCGAGGGGGCTACCATCCTGGGGCTCCCAGGACTCGGCCTGGGAACGCCGCAGTGAGCCACGCTCTCGGGCAGAGCAGGGCAGGTGAGGGGACGCCGCACCTTCTCCGGACCTGAGGGGGAACCGCCCACGCACGCAGGCACGCACAGACGCAGGGCCCTCCAGGTCCCGCGCATAAGGCCCGCCCAAGGCCAGGAGGAACCTCCCCCACTCCTAGGAGGAAGGCGCTGTCCAGGGTAGAGGAGGGAAAACTGCAGAAATTTGACCCTGGCCACGGGGGAAACCACTCCTCTTCTGGGGAGGGAGAGGGAACTCTGCCCTACCACTAAGGACAGTCCCTGCAGCAGCTACTGTGCCTGGAAGGAGGGGGAGCAGCTGGAAGGTCTAGTACCCCAAGGCAGCCCTCTCAAATCCCTACAGATGCCTTCTCACCCAGGGCCTGTCATCTCCCACCTCCAGCCACAGCCTGGGGAGCCTCCAGGGACACCCAGGAAGGGGGGAAGGGGTTGAAATGGGACGTCTATCTTGCTCTGTCTCAGAGAAACCCATTTGTCTCTGTATTTATTCTGTTTCATAAATCAAAATAAAAAATATAAGAATAAAGTTCAAAATTAAGCCAGAATGGAATACTGAATGTTTTTGGTTGCACTTATTGCAAGATTTTTGTTCTAAGAAGGATGGTAAGGGTAAAATATCAGGAGGACATGGGACAGTGGAAAGATTTTTCAAAGACAAAGTTTTACTATTTATTAATATCACTCAGAAAAAATCTTCCCCATTAAAGACGGTGAAAAAAGGAATTTCAATAAAAATGTTCTAAGCACACAAATAAGCAACTCAAAAAGGTAAAGTGTGAGGGAATAAAAGCAACATCAACTCAGCTTCACTTCTACCAGAGGCATAGCAATGGGCATGAAATCTTCAAGGGGAAGTTGGGGAGTGAGCAGGGCATATGTCTCTGGGAAGAGTGTCCCAGCCAAAGTAAACTGTTCGGAGCCTGGGGTAGGAGCAGATGGTAGTAGCCAAGTAACAGGATAATTCCTCATCTACAGAGCCAAGAGAGATAGGAAGTGTGTCTATAGTCTCAGAGACGGGACCTGAGAGCTGACAAAGAGCACGAAGTAAAAATAAAGGGTGTCCTTGGGTCCCTCTATGATGTTATGAGGAGCATCTAAAAAGAAGATCAGGGACCAGTAGTTGGTGTAAGGGCTCTGTCACTGGACTCCCAAGTAGTTAACTGTGGTTCGGGTCCTGGACCCAGTGGCTTAAACTCACACAACAGGCGCATGTGTGTGCATGCCCAAGATCCCCAGAGGAGAAGGGAGAAGGGATTGAAGCATGGCCATCCCCCCCGAGGGTGATTTCTCACTTTGCCTCTCTGTCTCTCTTTCGGGCAAGCGCACGCACCCCATAGCAAAAATCTCTCTCAAAAAGTGGATCAGAACAACCAGTGGCCTTCTCACTGGAGCATGAAGGTTGTTCAAGAGGGCAGGTAGTGCTGGGGCCTGAGGGCAGTGGGGGACAGTCCTAAAATAACCCCTGTATTCTAGGCCCCCCACGGGGCCCTCCAGGGGAGCTCAGTCATCAGAGTGCTCACTGCACTGTATCTGGGCTGCACAGCTGACCTGCCAGGACCCAGGGTCACCACAAGCCAAGCTCTTCTACCCACTGAATGAGCTCATCTCCTCCCTCTCTGCCTATCTGACCCGAGTACTCGGGTCAGGGATGCCCAGGAACAATCAACCAGCCCATTCTTATTCAAGTGTGGTGACACCATCTCACAAAAGGTTAGGGAGATATAGAGAAGCTTAGGCTTGGGGACCAACAGGTGGTGTGGTGGTTAAGGCGCTGGACACACCCATATGGCTGACCATGGTTCGAATCCTGGACCTGGTAGCTTGCTTTTTCATTTTCTCTCTATCTTTTTCTGTGTGTCTCTCTCTGGTCAAATTAATCTAAATTAATTCATTAATAAATAAAATAAAATATTTTTTTTAAAAAAAAGAAATTCAGGGTAGCTCACAGGGGGGGCTCGTCTTCTCTTCCAGCTCAGGAAGCAGAGAGGAGGCTGCACCATGACCTGGGCTTCTCTCCTCCTCACCTTCCTCACTCACGGCACAGGTGAGGGCTGACCTGACCTGGGGAATGAGGATCCACTCCCTCCTCTGCCCTCACTCTCACTCACTGGGACTGGATCCTGCTCTCACAGTGCTCTGCGTCCTCTTACACCATTTGGATGTGACACACACTAGGCTGACTCAGCTGCCCTCGGTGTCCCAGAACCTGAGGCACATTGCCACACTCACCTGCACTGGGGACAGCAACAATGTGGGTAACGAGGGATCAACCTGGCTGCAGCAGCATCCGGGTCGTGTCCCCAAAGTCCTGACCCACAGGAATAACTACCAGCCCCGGGGATCTAAGAGAGGTTCTCTGGTCCTGGAGACCTGTCATCCAGTCGCCAGCTTGGCCTCAACTTCTCTTTTGACAGAGCTTCTGGATCCACCTTTGGACACCTGGAAGAACACACCTGCTATCTCACAAA
Organism: Tupaia belangeri; assembly: GCA_000181375.1. NCBI lineage: Eukaryota > Metazoa > Chordata > Mammalia > Scandentia > Tupaiidae > Tupaia > Tupaia belangeri. The sequence goes on along the minus strand of AAPY01552979.1, from coordinate 9,008 downwards.
GCACTCACTAAGGCATCTCCAAGCCACCCATTCTGGGAACCTGCAGACCCACACGCTCCTCAGGTGCTTCAGGATGACCCAGTCCCAGGGCTCACACCTCCCAGTCCAGCTTCACCGACTTGAGATTCAGACGTTTCTGTTCAGAACCACAGGGACACCCATCCGCCCCACAGCTTCCCATCCAGGATAATCGTGGTGGTCCTCTTTCACCCTCACACCTGCATCAGGAGACAGAAACCAACGCTCGAGCGTGAAGAGCAGCATCATTGCGGTCACAGAGCCCAGGATTCTTTTTTTTTTTTTGGAGAGGTTTTTGCTATAGGGCACGTGCGCTCACCAGACAGACAGAGACAGAGACACAGAAAGTGAGAAATCACTCCCCAGGGGGGATAGCCACGCCACAATCCCTTCTCTTCCATTCTCCTCTCAGGACCTTGGGCACGCACACACAAACGCCCAGCGTGAGATTAAGCCACCCGGTCTGGGACGCGAACTGTGGTCGACTACATGGGAGTCCAGTGACATAGCCATTACGCCAACTGCTGGTCCCATGTATAGCAGATTTTTGTATGTTGATTTTTGTATCCTGCAACTTTACTGTATTCCTATATCATTTCCAGGAGTTTTTTTCATGGATTCTTTTTGGTTTTCTATGTATATAATCATGTCGTCTGGAAATAGAGATCATTTTACTTCTTCTTTCCCTATTTGAATGCCTTTTATTTTATTCTCTTGTCTGGTTTCATTGGCTAGGCCTTCCAGGACTATATTGAAAAGGAGTGGAGAAGCTGGGAAGCCTTGTCTTGTTCCAGTTTTTAGTGGAAAAGCTTTCAGCTTTTCCCTATTCAGTATAATGTTAACTATGGGTTTTTCATATATGGCTTTTATTGTGTGGAGAAATATCCTTTCTATGCTGATTTTGCTGAGAGTCTTAATCAAGGGATTTTATCAAATGATTTTTCTGCATAGATTGATATCATTATATGGTTTTTCTTTTCTGTTAAAATGGTGTATTACATTTATGGTCTTTCATATGCTGAACCACCCTGGCATCTATGGAATAAAGCCAACCTAGTCATGGTGTATAATCATTTTATGTGTCATTGAATGCAATTTGCTAGCATGTTGTTGAGAATTTTTGCATCTATATTCATTAGAGTTACTGGCCTGTAGTTTTCCTTTTTTGTTATGTCCTTGTCTGTTTTGTGAATGAAGGAGGTGGAGGCTTTATTAAATGAATTTGGGATGGTTTCTTCCTTTTAGATCTTTAGAAATAGTTTGAGCAGGATGAATGCAAGCTCTTCTTTAAATGTTTTGTAGAATTCATAAATGAAGTCATCAGGATCTGGGCTTTTCTGTTGTTGTTGGGAGGTTATTTATTACAATTTAATCTCATTGCTTGTTATGGATCTATTCAGGCTTTCTATGTCTTCCTGAATCAATCTAGGTAGATTATATGTGTCCAGGAATTTGTCCATCCCTTCCAGGTTTTCTTGTTTGTTGTTGTATAGTCACTTACAGTATTTTCTAAGGGTTTTTTTATTATTATTATTATTTCTATTATGTCTGTTGTAGTGTTGTCTCTTTCATTGTGAATCTGATTTATCTGGTTCCTTTCTCCCTTCTCAATTAGTCTAGCTAATGGTTTGTCAATTTTGTTTATCATCTCAAAAAACCAGCTTTTGCTTTCATTTATTTTCTGTGTAGTTCATTTATTTTCTTTATCATTTATTTCTGCTTGAATCTTTATTATTTCTTTTCTCCTGGCATTTGGGGAGGGGGGGGTGTTGTTTTTGTAACTTTCCGAGGTGTGATGTTAGGTTGTCCATTTGCCACCTTTCCATCTTTTTTTTATTGCGAACTAATTGCTACAAACTTCCCTTTTATTACTGCTTTTACTGTGTCCCATGGGTTTTGGAAACTTTTATATTCATTATCGTTAGTTTCAATCAATGTTTTTTATTTCAGTCTTAATTTATTCATAGTTGTGAAGTCATTCAGGAGTAGGTTGTTTTGTTTCCATATGTTTGCCTATTTTTGAGGGTTCTTTCTGAAATCCATAGTAAGTTTAATTCCTTTATGGTCAGAGAAGATGCTCTATATACTTTTATGCCTTTCAATCTGTAATGGATTGTGTGTTCCCTGCCATGTAGTCAGTATTTGAAAAGTTTTGATGGAGGTGGTGAGAAAAAAAAATATTTTTATGGCTGTCAGATCAAAGGTTTTCTAGATGTCTGGCAAATCCATTTGGCTTATGGTATTGTTTAGATCCTGTCTCTCTGACATCTCTGCTTGGTTTTTGTCTAGGTGATCTGTCCAAAAGAGATAGTGCGGTGTTGAAATTCCCAATGATTAGTGTGTTGCAGTCTGTCTTTCCTTTTATATCTAACAGCCTATCCCTCATGCATTTGGGTGCTCCTGCCTCGAGTGCATAGATATTTATAAGCATTGTATCTTCTTGATGAATCGGCTCTTTTACTACTATGTAATGCCCTTCTTTGTCTCTTCTTACAGGTTTTGTCTTAAAGTCTATTTTGTCTGAAATCAGTATCATGACTCCAGCCCTTTTTTGGTTTCCGTTTGCATGGAATACTTTTTTATAGCTCTTCAATTTTAGTTGATGTATGTCTTTATTCATGAGATATGTTTCTTATAGGCAGCAGATAAGAATTTCTGGGGTTTTTTGTTTTTGTTTTTTTCATTCAGCGAGTCTATGTCTCTTGATGGGAGAATTTAATCCACTAACATTCAATAATAATATCTATATTTCCAAACTGTCAATCTGCCCCTCTTTAGTTTTCCTGGTATAACACTTCCTTAATACTTCTTGAAGAACTGGTGTAGTGTTGGTAAATTCTTTCAGGTTTAGCTTATGTGAGAATGTTTTATCTTTTCTTCCCATTTGAAGGATAGTTTTGCCAGTTATAGTATTCTTGGTTGAAATTATTTTTTGTTTGACACTTTGAATATATCTCCCATTCTCTCCTTGCTTGCTTGCATTGTTTCTACTGAGTGTCCGATGTTAGCCTAGGTATAGCCTTTGTAAGCAATTTGATGTTTCTCTCTTGCCATTTTTTTTTTTTTGAGAGGTTTTTGCTATAGGGTGCGTGCACTCGCCAGACAGACAGAGAGAGAAGAGAGACAGAAAGCAGGAAATCACCCCCCAGAGGGGATGGCCACGCCGCAATCCCTTCTCCTCCATTCTCCTCTTGGGATCTTGGGCACGCACGCACACGCACCCAGTGTGAGTTTAAGCCACCAGGTCCGGGCCTTGAACCGCGGTCGACTATGTGGCAGTCCAGCGACATAGCCATTACGCTAACTGCTGGTCCCCTCTCTTGCCATTTTTAGAATCTTGTCTTTATCTATCATTGTGGCCAATCTGCCAATGATGTGCCATGGAGAGGATCTTTCTGGGTTGATTCTCTTAGGGGTCCTTTGTATATCTTGAGTCTGGATGTTAGAATGTTTCTCTGGGATTGGAAAGCTTTCTTCAAGTATTTCATGGAATAGATTATCAATGCCTTAGATTTTTCACCTTCTGGGATACCGATTATTCAGATGTTCAGGTGTTTAATGGTATCTAGAATTCTCGGTACGTTATCCTCATTTTCTTCTTATTATTATTTTTGGTGAGTATAAGTCATAGGTTTTGTCTTCTAGATTTGAGATTCAGTGTTCTACATGATATAATCTGCTACTAATACTTTTGAGGGACGTTTTGATTTTCTATATTATATATATACTTAATCTCTAGCAGTTCTGTTTGATTCTTTTTTATGGTGTCTATTTCTTCTTTCAAATCATGGAAGGAGGACCAGCAGATGATATAATGGTTACATCACTGAATTACCACATAATTGCCCATGGTGTGAGTCCCAGACCTGGTAACTTAAATCTCATGCCAGGCACATGTGCGTGCATGCAAAGTCCCAAGAAGAGATTGGAGGAGAAGGAGTTGCAGTGTGACCATTACCTCAAGGAGTGATTTCTCGCTTTCTGTCTCTCTGGAGAGTGCATGAGCCCTATAGCAATAATCTCTCTTTAAAAAAAAATCTTAGAAGGACTTGCTCATCTCCTGGAGATAATTATCTTTGTCCTCTTGCATCTCATTTAGTTTTGTCACTATTAATAGTCTCAGATGTTTATCCTATATTTCCATGAGTTCTATTGCACTGTCTCTGTTCTTTTCTTCTGAGGAAGAGATATTTTCTTGGTTTCTCATATTTCTTGTGCCTCTGAACTGGTTTCTAGTCATCTGATGGATTATATATTTCTTCCTAATTTTTTGGAGTTAATTATGTAGTGTTGAGGGAAAGATGTGCTCTACATCTCTGGCGTGTTGTTCATAGAGGGCTTGTCTCCTGATCAGAGAATGGTGTATATAGCCAACTTAAGGTGCTTGGTTCCTCCCCAGAGTTTCAGAACTGATGGGGCCATGCAGACAACACAAGCTGGTAAAGAGGCTGTCTCCCATGGCCTGGGCTGGGAAGAAACGGCAAGACAAGGCCAGCGGTTTACTAACTCTCCTTGTGTCGTTTTACTGGTCTGTAGATAATTTCTATGCCATGAGTTTTACTGTTATTACAGTACCTTGCAAGGGTAAAATATAACCCCCAACCATTACAATAAAGTCAATTAGTAAACTCATAGGAATGTGGTTCCCTAATAAGAGGGCAGGAAGTTCAAGACTCCCCCGCTTGTCTGTCTAAGCCAAAATTAGCATATATTAGGTCAAAATAGTATAAGCCAAAGTAGCATCAGTAGCATATAAAAACTAAGTTAGTTTAAGGCTAGTTTTATGTAAATACCCCTTGTTAAAGCTACAGGCCAAAGTTAGCTCGCACTAGGCAAAGTCAGCACATTCACCCAGAGATAAAACAAAAAACTCACTAGTTGACAGACTTAGCAAATAAAACAAAAACCCATGGTTTTTTAAAGGAAGGAAAAGCCTAACTGGGGAGGACAGGATGAACAAACCTGAGGGCTCCAGAGAAAGATTAACCACCTTAGCTGGGAGCTGTTATCTAAAGCAACAGGTAGCTTTCAACTACAAAGAGTTTCTCATCTATGTGCTGTTGACTATAAAAAACTGCTAATTGGGAACCAGCAGTTAGCGTAATGGCTATGTCGCTGGACTCCCACGTAGTCGACCGTGGTTCGTGTCCCGGACCCGGTGGCTTAAAACTCACGCCGGGCGCGTGTGCGTGCATGCCCAGGATCCCGAGAGGAGAATGGAGGAGAAGGGATTGCGGCGTGACCATCCCCCTGGGGAGTGATTTCTCGCTTTCTGTCTCTATGTCTCTCTCTGTCTGTCTGGCGAGCGCACGCGCCCTACAGTGAAAATCTCTCCAAAAAAAAAAAACCTGCTAATAAAACATCCTGTGTTGTCTCCTGAGCTATAAGATCATCTTCCTTTCCCATATAAAATCATAGACTCACCTTCTATTGTTGTAATGTATGGATAGGCCATATATTAACTGTGTCTTTACTTAACAAAACAAAATTTCTAAGTCTTTGCAACCAGCAATGTTATCGCCCTAGCCCAGGACTGAAACTATCAAACATCCTGCAGGCCCCCTCTTCAAAAGACCCTTCCCAGTAATCAAGATCTAAGAAAAAGATACAACAGGGAACCAGCAGTTAGCGTAATGGCTATGTCCCTGGACTCCCACGTAGTCGACCACGGTTCATGTCCTGGACCCGGTGGCTTAAAACTCACGCCGGGCGTGTGTGCGTGCGTGCCCAAGATCCCGGGAGGAGAATGGAGGAGAAGGGATTGCGGCGTGACTATCCCCCCTGGGGGGGTGATTTCTCGCTTTCTGTCTCTATGTCTCTCTCTGTCTGTCTGGCCAGCGCACGCGCCCTATAGTGAAAAAAAAAAAAACTCTCAAAAAAAAAATAGAAAAAGATACAACAGACAAATGGACTTCCTCATCCTAAAATCTGTGATTGATTTTTACCTGATCTGACAAGACAAACAGCATGTTTTATAATTATTGCTTCCATGCTTTGAATACCCTGTTCCTTAGAGTGGGTTTTTTACTACCCCTCACCCCCTTTACTTCCTAAACCTCCCTCAATAAATATGTATGTCTTATTAGCCGCAGGGCTGCAGCCCAGAGTTCTGCTCTGGCTGTGGCTTGCTGAAAACATGCTAAGAGGCATGGAGGTCTTAGTCTAATTTTTGTTTTTGTTCACCTGCACCGCCTCCTACAAGTCAACCCACGCCCGCCAAGGCTGGACCCTGGCACAGAACCAGGTGTCTCTGGGGCTAAGCTGGAGGATGTAACTAAAGGAAAAGGTACAATTTGCAAGATGCTCCAAGTGTGTCATGCAGACCAGTAAAATATAAAGTCTCTAAGGACACCAGGTATTCCAAAAGTCACTGGTGGGAGGAGGTGAGCCACAGTCTCTCTGCAGCTCCATCACTCCATCTAACTGAAGCTCGCCCTGCACCATCACTGGAACCTGGAGAATTCAACAGCATTGGGGGTCAGAGAATGGGACCCCTCAGATCTCAGTTTACACACCTGGGGGTTTAATGACGCGCAGAGGTAAGTGAACGCTGGGCTCTCTCTCTAGCTCCATCACTCCATCCCAGTGAAGCTTTCCCTGAAGGGTTGCTGGAACCTGAAGAATTCAATGAATCTGGGGGCGGGGAGTCATTGAAGAATAGGACCCTCCAGATTCCAATACATACACCTGAGAGATTATTGGTGGCCTGGGGCAAGTGAGCCCTGGTCTCTCTGCAGCTCTGTCACTCAATGCCACTGAAGCTCACCTTTCACTGTAAACTGGAACCCAAAGAATCCAATAGCATGGGGCGGGGGGGAGGGGCTAATGCATGAAAGAATAGGACCCTTCAGTTCCCAGTTCCTACATCTGGGAGTTTAATGGCAGGTGGAGAGAAGTGAGTCATGGTCTCTCTGCAGCTCTGTCACTCCATTCCACGGAAGCTCACCTTGCACCATTACTGGAACCCAAAGAATTGATACTTGTTTCTACATATGTTGTAATTCCAAACATTTCCATGATTTCACAACTAAATTTCTGTTTTTCCCAATGTCTTGTGTCAACTGTGGATAATGAGGCATATAAGAGACTGATGGATTTTACTTTTATTTTTGTTTTTTATTTATTCAGATGATGAAAGTTTTATATAGACAATACATACAAAACAATACAATCTAAGTGAATGGGAGATCAAGCCCGGCCAGGAACACTCCCACAAAGAACAAATATGAAACTATTCATGAGTTGTACCAAGCAATAACATCATATGTCAAATGTGGAACCTGGGCCTTTTTAAGTACAGGAGGATATTAAGGGTGAAGCTACGCATGAATAAAAATTATACACACACAGATATAAATACCTACACATTCACACTTCTTTCACCCATTTTCTCTACAAGAAACAAATCAAAGGAAAAGCCCAGTTCTTCCCCTGGTCTCCTGTATTTACAGTGGATCTGTGAGAGGAGGCTTATAAGGAGCTTGGAATCAAGGAGCTGGCTTCAATATCCTTGGCCCCACTCATGAGGGAAAAATGACCAAGGGGATGCTCAGGACACAAGCAACAACATCCAGGAAAGGCAAGAAAAGCATGGCTCACTTAAATGACATGTTTTACAGTTTCTATAAGTACTTTCCTTTTTTTAAAGTATATATTTATTTAATTTTATTTATCCATTCACTTATGTTTTATTTGACCAGAGAGAGACACAGAGAAAGAGAGACAGTGAGAAGGCAAGCCACCAGGTCCAGGACTCAAACCATGTTCAACCATGTGGGAGTGTCCAGAGCCTTAACTACCACGCCACCTGCTGGTTCCCCTCTCCAAGTACTTTCACACTTGCTCCTTCCCTAGGTCCTCAGCTGACTTCTTGCCTGTAGTAACAGAGCTCAGGTGAGTTATGACATACAGACTTTCATCCAAAATGCCCTGATCAGTCATTTCATCCAAGACAGCTTTCAACCCAGTCATCCTGGCCAGATCTTGTGGCTATAGAGTCAACACACTCAAACATTTTCATTTGGACTCTGAGCTGCTGCAAAAACCTGTGCAGCAGCTCGCAAACACTAAGCCCCACTCCTAAATTTTTTTTTTGAGAGATTTTTGCTATAGGGCGCGTGCGCTCGCCAGACAGACAGAGAGAGACAGAGAGACAGAAAACAAGAAATCACCTCCTAGGGGGGATGGTCACGCCGCGATCCCTTCTTCTCCATTCTCCTCTCGGGATCTTGGGCACGCACCCACACGCGCCCGGCGTGAGTTTTAAGCCACCGGGTCCGGGATGTGAACCGTGGTCGACTATGTGGGAATCCAGCGACATAGCCATTACGCTAACTGCTGGTTCCCTAAATTTTGATTTTAAATAACAATTTTTAAAAGTATTTCCAGGGGAATTTGATAAGAGACGTCTGTTATTTTGTGTGAACATTTAAAAAATAATAAATAATTTTTTCAAATTCCCAATTGCATCATTTGTATTGTTCATATTTTAAAATGTGAAATATGTGAGTTATTATTCCATTTTTTATTCCCTGTGAAAAATCTGGTTTCTCCTGCCTAAATTTTGGAAAAACCAGTCCCAACTGTGCATGTTTCAGATAGTTCTCAAAGATTATTTCCAAAGTTGCCCTTCTAATAGTCCTAGAAATATTACCATTTTCTTCAACACTTAAGGGTTTCTCATAGTAGACATTTTAATTCAAGTAGATTTAAAATAAGGGAAGGTGAATTTCTTTTGGATAAGGGAACAAAAATGACTCTGCTGAGCCCTGCCCCCTTCTCCCCAGGTCTCCATGGCTGAGATCACTTCCCCTGAGCTCAGCATTTTCCACTCAGATCTGCTGAGAAGAGAACACACATGAAGGAGCCAAGATGGTTCACCATTTGGAAGTCATGGGCTGCTGATATCTAAAATCCCATTTCATTTTTCTTCTTCCTCACCTCTTTACATAGGAGTTACACAATATAACTTTGTCTGAGTCAACCATCCA
>AAPY01552961.1:0-14619 GCA_000181375.1 Tupaia belangeri | reverse complement strand
CGAGACTGCAGGGTTCGCCTTGTAACTAACGCAAGCACATGCAGTCCAGGCATCATAGCTACAGCCGAGTGTTGGCCTTCAGGTTCCTTTTCAAAACTGAGCTTTCCTCTGTCCCACGATTCTGAATCCAGTGGGTCAGCTTTCTTCTTCTCAGGGTTCCTTAGGTTTCCTAAGTCTTCCCTGATTACAGAGGGGTCAACAAGATGAAAAACAAGAATGCTCAGGTAGGGACCAGCAGGTTAGGGTTAGGGCTCTGGACTCTCACATGGTCAACCATGGTTCAAATCCCAGGCCTGGTGGCTTGCTTTCTTACTTTCCCTCCTTCCCTCTGTCTCTCTCTGGTGAGTGTACAAGTCCTATAGGAAATTAAATAATAATTGACCAGTTTTTATAGTAATTTATATACAATCAACACCAACTTCTTCACAGGATTCTCAATAGGATCATACTTACTAAATTCTTCAAATTAGTAGGACTTCTACAGTATGAAATCTCTTCATATCTTTTACTTTGCATTTTCTTCCTGTAAGCATTTTTTAGTTCAGTGAGTAGTCCTTTCTAAAAGAACTCTTCCACTCACATGTTAAAAAAATGTATTTTTAACCTATTTAAGTCTCCTTAATATTGATCTTTAATAAGCTGTGTCTTTTAACTAAAAGTTCCTGTACTATCAAAATAGTATTTTCACCGCGATGAGTCATCTAATGTGTAATGAGCTGTCTCAGAACAAAGCCTTTCTACATTGTCCACTTTTAAAAACTTCTCTCCTTTCTGAATTAAGTGACTCCTGATTCCCCAGTTACGGCGGTTCAGGAGTCACTGCTTCAGCAGATCTCCTCTCCTTTGTGTGCCCTCAGAAGTGTTACAAGGTCTGGAATCGAACCATGGACTTTCCACATTCACCGAACCTACATGGTTTCTGTATTACATGATTTCTTTGATGCATCAAAAGCTGTGACTTCTATTGAAGGTGGTCCCCCATTCACTGCATCCATAATATTTATCTTCTGTATGGATTCTTTGATGCCTCATTAGGTGTGATTTTCTAGGGAAAGACTTCCCACATTCATTACATTTATAGGGTCGCTCTCCCGTATGAAATCTCTGATGAACAATGAGGTTTGGCACAGTCACTGCATCTATAGGTTTTCTCTCCTGTATGATTTCTCTGATGTTTAATGAGTTGCACTTTCTTTTCTTTTCTTTTCTTTTTTTTTTTTTTTTGTTTTTAGAGGTTTTTGCTATAGGGCGCATGCGCTCGCAAGACAGAGAGAGAGACAGAGAGATAGAAAGTGAGAAATCACCCCCCAGGGGGGATGGCCACGCGGCAATCCCTTCTCCATTCTCCTCTTGGGATCTTGGGCACGCATGCACATGAGTCCCTGAGTTTCACTTTCTGAACAAATGCTTTTCCGCATTCACTACATTCATGGGATTTCTCCCCTGTGTGAATTCTCTGATGCCTAAGGAGCTGTGACTTCCAGGCAAAAGCTTTTCTGCACTCAGTACATTCAAAGGGTTTCTCTCCAGCGTGTGGTCTCTCATGATGAATAAGACTTGACTTTTCACTGAAAGGTTTCCTGCATTCACTGTGGTCATAAGGTTTCTCCCCACTGTGTGTTCTCTGGTGTGTTAGGAGCTGTGACTTTCCAAAGAATGTTTTTCCACATTCAATACATCTGCAGGGTTTTTCTCCTAGATGAATTTTTTGATGTCTTATTAGCTCTGACTTTTTGAAGGCTTCTTCACAATCACTACACTGGTAGTTCTTCTCTCCTGTATGAGTTATCTGACATTTAAGAAGCTGTGGTTTTCTAATGAAGGCTTTGCCACATTCATTGCATTCATGGGGTTTCTCTCCGTATGAATCTGCTGATATCTAATCAGGAGTTCCTGCTGAAGACTTTTTTACACGCACAACATGCATAAGTTTTCTTTCCTGTATGAGTCCTATGGGTAATAGGCTGCGACCTCCAAAAGAAAGCTTTTCCACAATCACTACATTTATAGGGTTTCTCTCCTGTATGTGCTCTCTGATGTGTAATGAGCTTTAATTTTTCGGAGAAAGTTTTTCCACAGTCACTGCAACCATAGGATTTCTCTATTGTATGAGTTATCGGATGTCTTTTAAGCTGTGACTTCCTGCTGAAAGCTTTTCCACATTCGCTACATCAATTCAACTTCTCTCCAGTGTGAGTTCTCTGATGTAAAATGAGCAGTGACTTTCTGCTAAAAGCTTTTTCACACTCACTACACCCATATGGTTTTTCTCCTGAATGAGTCCTTTGATGAATAGCGAGCAGTGATTTTTGTGAGAAAGATTTCCCAAATTCACTGCATTGATAGGCTTTCTCTCCTGTATGAGTTCTCTTATGTACAATAAGTTGTGACGTCTTACTAAAACTTTTGGCACACTCCATGCATAAATAGACTCCTGTATGTATTACATGATTTGCAATTAGCCAATATCGTTTCAATTTCTACATTTATTGCAACCACAGTATTTTACCCCACCATAGGTTCTGTCTGATTTGATGAAGAATAACAACTAATTAAGCTCATCAAGTTTCTTTTTCCCACGCTTAGTTTTTGGAATAAAAAAATCAAAAAGATGTTTCAAACATTTTTCACCTGTGCCACATTTATGGGGTCTCATTTCTAAATTAACAAGGTTTATGCTTGAATTAAATACTTTCCCCAAAACATATTCATGGTCTCTCTCCATAATTTTAAGCTTCTGCTGATTATCTTGCTGCCACATTTTGCAATTATCATTTAGCTAGACATCTTCTGAAATGTCTTGTCCCAGGTGTCCTTTATCTATTATCCATGAGTCCTCTTGTTCCTCCTTGAAAATTTCATCAGGTTTGATAATTTGATAGCCCAGGAAAATCAGATTGCTTAGTTCTCCAACATCACATTTCTGTATAGGTTTTTTTGAATAGGATAAAGTAGCTGCCACTCCTCCAATGAGAAATCCACAACCACAGCCTCAAATGATACCTGGAAAAGCATAATACCTGTGACTTAATCATTTTCAGCTACTCTTGAGAATCAACTCTGTTTTGTAACTTCTTGTCCAGACACACTGGAGGGTATCCTCTGGTCACAGATTCATAAATTAAGAATGCATCCTTAGTCCTAAGGCCTCTTCTTTTTTTGTTTTTCTCTTTTTACAAATTTTTTGTTGTTGTTTTGCTATAGCGCACACCTGCGGAAATTTCAGTCTGTATTGCCAGAGCATGCAGGAGAGCAAATAACCCCTAGAGAACACAGGCTCACAGATACTTTAAATTCATCTGCTGTCCTTGGACCATGTCACGTTCGTTCAACCAGAGACAGAATCAGAGCCAAAGATTTCCAGGGCATAAGACTACACAGAGATGTTATTTCCTGCATAAGATTGAGCCTAGTATGTGTAGTCTCCCTTGCAGTGTGCAGTTACATAGGCTAGGCATGGATTCTGAGCAGCTCCTAAGCACCTAGAACCGCAGCAGGTCATGCCCAGCACATAGCTCAGGCTCCACAGGTGAGAGGGATGGGGTAGTTGGGAGAGCAGGCTGGCTGACACCATCCCAGCCAGCAAGTCTAACTGGGTGAGATCTACAGCCTGAGCTCATGATCTCAGCTTTGTCCCCATCTTTAACGTCCCCTGGGACCTCGCAGTGCAAAAGCGATGCAGCCTAACCCTAAAAATTCTTTTTAAAAATGCCCAGGTTGTGGCCTGCAGATGGCATAGTGGTTACATCAGTGGATTCCCATATGCCGACCACAGTTAAGAGTCCTAGACCCAGTGGCTTAAAAATCAAGCTGGACATATGTGTATGCACGCTCAAAATTCTGAGAAGAGAATGGAGGAGGGGGGATTACAGCCTGACCATCCCCCTTGGGGAGTGATTTCTCACTTCCCCTCTCACTGTTGCTGTCCTTGTATCTCTCTGGTAAGCCCATACGCTCCCAGGCAAAACTCTTTGGAAAAAAAAAAAAAAAAAGCCAACAACTCCGCCGACCTGAAAGGCATCAACACAAGCAAGGCCCAGAGAATCAAAGGGAAGAAAAGAAAACCCTTCCTAGTCAAAACTGCAACCTTGGCCGAGTGAGAGTCAGCAGGCGAAAGAGCCACAGGAGGATTAGCCTGTGAGAAAGGAAACCTCAGGAAGCTGAGGAGTGGGGAGGGTCCAAAATATGAAAACAGAATAGGTCCATGAAGAAGGGACTAATGCTTTTGTAAAATAACCAAACATAACTTCCAGAAAGAGAGAGCAATTCCTTCTAGACAGTGAGGAATCTGGGGCAAGGAAGGGTGGTATGGTAGACTAGTTTTTCTCATACATTTTTTAAAAAGTATCAGTAAAACTTAATACTGTGATTGATTAAAGGAGAAGTGTCATGATCATCTCAACAAACACAGAAAAAGTATTTCATAAAATGTAATAAAGATGGTCCCAAACTTGACATGGTTTGACTGAGGATTTTTTGGCTTTACTACGGTCTAAGAGCAATGCACATTCAGTAGAAACCATAGCTCGAATACCCATACCACCAGTTCTTCTGTTTTTCACTTTCAGTATTCAACAGGTTACATGCGATATTCAACACACATGAGAAGACAGGATTTGGTTGGATTATTCTGCCCCACCATTGGCTAGCCCAGGTGTTACGAGCATGTATAAGGTAAGATATGTTAGGCTAAGCTATGACATTACACAGGTAGGGCGTATTAAGTGCATATCTGACTTTCAGAATTTTCAACTTATGATGGGTTTACCATGATGTAATCTCATGATAAGGATGAGCATTTGTACTCTGATTTTTAGTTTTACTTATTTTTTTAGAGGTTTCTTAAAAAATTATTTATTTAATTCCTGTTGATACTATTTTTTAAAATTTGATCAGAGACAGACAGAGAGAGAGAGAGAAAAGGAAAGCAAGAAAGCAAGTTGCCAGGTCTGGGACCCGAGCCACAGTCAGCCATGTGAGAATCCAGCACCTTTAATCACAATACCACCTCCTGGCCCCAGTACTTTGATTTTTAAAACTATCAATATTTGCTTTGGCAAACTAGGAGAGAGGAATGCCTATAAGTCAACACAGGTTACTGCTTAAAAGCCATCAGGTACATGAAGGCCACTGTCCTCCTCCTGTTCAATACTGGAATGGAGGGTGTCCTAGCCAGGACATGAGAACGAGGACAGGAAGGAAAAAACACACCTTTTGACAGAAACGAAAACTCTCTGGTGCCCAGAGATGAATCTATTAAAAGATATGGAACATAGTATCCTGAGTGTAATAGTGTCTTGGGGTTATTCGAGACATTACCACTGGGGTAAAGAGAGTGAAGGGTACAAGGGACAGTTCTGCATTATTTCATACATCTGCCTGTAAGTCTAGAAATATTGCAAAATCAAAAGTAAGGAAAAACAGATAAGGAAAGTCTTGGTGCAGAAAATGATAAAACTTCACTGTAGAAAATAAGACCCAAGAACACAAGTGATATATTACATACAGGGGCAGTAAGATTCAGTATCACCATGGTACCAAGTCTCCAAATTAATCCATAAATGCATTTTCAATAAAAACCCAAACACATTGTTGTGCCAAATTCATTCAGCAAAATGTAAGCTCATAGTGAAGAAGAGAGTTAATTTACAACAGGGAGGTAGATGGACTCACTCTTGTCAGGGCTATTATAAAGTGGTGATACCGAGAGACAGATATACCAAAGGAACAAAGGTAAAAGTCAGACCGACCTTTTATAAGGGAAGCCAGTATACCAAAGGGAATTTCCAGTCAGTACGTAAAAAATGGATTGTCCAACTAGTAAACTGGGACCACTGACCATAAAAACAGGCAAGTTAAACCTTCGGGTGTGGAGAAGATTTCTTAAGACCAAAGTACAAGATGAAAGATCAGAAAGTTTGCTTTCAGAATATGTCAAACTTTTTAAGACTAAAGAAACTACAGATGTGAGAGACTGGCAGATGGCATAATGGTTCCGTCACGGGACTCCCATGTAGACAATTGCAGTTTGAGAACTAGACCCGGCAGCTTAAAAAACCTCACACTGGTGTCTGTGCATGCATGCCCCAAATCCTGAGAGGAGAATGGAGAAGGGATTGCAGCATGACCATTCCCCCTAGGGGATGATTTCCTGCTTTCTGTCTCTCTGGAAATCTCACGTGCTCTATAGAAAAATCTCTTTCTCAAAATAAAAAAGGAAAAAACACACTTTCAAACAGTAGTGATCTTGTATAGGAGACAAGAGTAAATTACAGATTGGAAGAAATTTCTTACACAGCACTTCTTATGTTTCTTTTTAAAACACAGACCTGAAGCAAAGACAGCAAAGTATTAATGTTTTTTTTTTTTTTTAATTCTGGGTACTGGACAAAGGTGTCTGATATTTTCTATATACTTTAAATATTTCTTAATTATAAAAATGCATATGATAAAGCAAAGATAACCAACAAAAGAACTAAAGAAAAATATATCAGGTTGTCAGGAAAGTAATGATGTATCTTTCTGTTTTTCTATGCAAAAATGAGTTATGACTTTCCTGGCATCTCAATAGATCAAACATTGAAAACAAAGAGGAAAGGGATCTAAGTGAGCTCAAGTTCCACAGTTCACGTTGTGGGTTAACAGCGTCTCTAGGTTATGAATCAAAAAACAGTAGTGAAGGGCTAGCTGGTGGCATGGTGACTAAGGCGCTCGACTCCCAAATGGCCCACCACAGTTCAAATTCTGAATCTGGAGACTTGAAATTCATGACAGGTGCATGTGTGCCCACACCCCAGCAAGAAACAGGAATGTAAGCACACTTCTATAGTATCTAGTTATGACAGTAGCCTACAACAGATCTAAACCCACAAAAATAGAAATCTGCCACTATTTATTTTAAGTGTGTTTGACCATTTAAAATATTACCATGTACATGCATTAGTCAGAAATACGTTTTTCTGTTTTTAGAAAAATGGGAAAATAGTTAATGTCCAAACTGAGGAGTTAAAAAAAATTCTCCTACTATCCCTAACAGAGGTTTTTATATTACAAACTAAATAAATTATCATATTGCAGAAATTTGTGAATATTTTACTGCAGTTAAAAAAGAAAATACTGTAGGGAATCAGCAGTTAGCGTAATGGCTATGTCGCTGGACTCCCACATAGTTGACCGCGGTTTGTGTCCTGGACCCGGTGGCTTAAAACTCACGCCAGGCGCGTGTGCGTGTGTGCCCAAGATCCCGAGAGGAGAATGGAGGAGAAGGGATTGTGGCATGACCATCCCCTCTGGGGGGTGATTTCTCACTTTCTGTCTCTATGTCTCTCTCTGGCTGTCTGGCGAGCGCACGCGCCCTATAGCAAAAACCTCTCAAAAGAAAAAAAAAAAAAAGAAAATACTGTATAAGCCACTATATACTTTGGCAAATATGCCCCCCAGGAAACCCAATCCAAGTACTCAACTAGCAAAACCGACTTACCCTGAAATAATGTTGTAATTGAGAGCAGGATGGTCTTTTGAGACAGGAGGAACAAGAGGTTCTGGCTGCCATTCTTCAATCAACTCCTCCTTTTCCAGAATTTTTCCCTCACCAAACACAACACATCAAAACTTGGTTTAAGATGTGGGCAGACAGGACTCTTTCCAATCTGAATCTTCTTTATGGAGACCAATGGAAAATTTGCCTTCGATCTTCAGAAGTTGTGCTTTTCCTGAGCAACTGAAAAGACCAGACGGAAGACCTTCAAAGTCTGGCAGTTGCCAGAGCTTTCCCCTGATCACCTACCTGTTGGAATGTTTACTCTAAGCAAAGTGCATGGGACAGCAGAGTGGTCTTCCTCTGGGAACCACTCTATCCCTACCTTTCCCCACACTTCGCCTACCCTGCTATTCCATTCCCCTCAGTTTCCTTATATCCCAGAACACCTTTTATTATGTGTACTTGAGCCTCTACAAATCCTTCTAAGATGCAGCAACTACAGTCACAATACACTGAACAGTAAATTGGTGATTTAATTTCTTACTTTGAGTGTAAGACCAGATCATTCTTATAATTTGTAAGTTTTAGAGAAAAGTCTGACTACCCAGAGTATTAGGATTCCTTCCAAAATAAGATGGTAGGTGGGTGCCTAAGAGAAAGCAGAATACAAAACAAAAAATCAAAAACTTTCAAAACCTACACATAAAATTTAAACACACTTGTATACACTGCCTCACATGACCTTTAACACTAAGGCCTCTTGCAGTTTACTCTCAAAGCTCCCTGCATTTCTATTCATTGGTTTTCTTTTTTTAAAGAATTATTCATTATATTTATTTATTCACTATTAAATTTGGCCAGAGAGATACACACAAAGAGAGGGAGAGAGAAAGCAAGCCACCAGTCCAGGAGTTGAACCGGTCAGCCTTGTGGGAAGTCCAGTACCTTAACCACCATGCTATCTGCCAGCCCCTTCCTTTTCCTATTTCTAACAGTTGCCAATATCTCATTCAAGAAAAAAAACCTCAGCTTTTAAAAACCTCCTTGGTGGGGGCCAGCAGGTGGCATGGTGGGTAAGGCACTGAACTCCCACATGACCGACCACTGTCTGAGTCCCCTACTGGGAGGCTTGCTTTTTCATTTTCCTTCTCTATCTCTCTCTGGTGAGTGCATATGCCTTAGAGCAAATTAAAATAATAATAAAATAATCTTTATTAGAAAAAGAAAAACTTTGGGGCTGGCAGGTGGCTTGGTGGTTAAGGGTGCCAACCTGGTTCAAATCCTGGACCTGGCAGCTTGCTTTCTCGATTCCCACCCCCTGCTCTCATTCTGTCCCTCTTTGGTCAAATTAAATAAAATAATAAGTAAACAAATAAAGTTAAATAATTCTTAAAAAAAAAAAAAAGGAAAAACTTCCTTAGGAATAATTATATTAAAAAATAAAATCTGACACAGAATCCCAATATTTAAAACAATATTAACTAAAGGGGCCAGCAGGCAGCGTGATGGTTAAAGCCACTGGCCTCCCACACGGTCGACTGCTGTTTGAGTCCCAGACCTGGGGGCTGGCTTGCTCTCTCTCTCACTCTCTCTCATTCTACCCCACTGGTCAAATTAAAACATAAATAAGTAGTATAAGTAAAGTTAAGCAAAAATAATTCTTTAAAAAACAAAACAAAACAAAACAATATCGACTATCAATCCTTCAAGTAATTTAAATTTTTTACTGATGGGAAACAACTAATGAAACACTTCACCACTTAACTAGTCTACCACCTCCATCTACCCATGGATGAGTTAACAGTTTTATGGAAATCAGCCGCCACAATTCTTCATTTTTCATTTTAAAGAATCATTTAATTTATTATTATTATTTTTTAATTTGACAAGAGAGAGAGCAAGCTGCTAGGTCTGGGACTTGAACTTTCACCTGCTGGCCCCAGTTGCCACAATTCTTTATTTTTTGAGAGACTTTTGCTATGGGGCGTGTGCACTTGCCGGTGAGAGAGAGAGAGACAGAGACAGAGAGACAGAAAGCAGCGCAAAATCACCCCCAGGAAAGATGGCCACGCTGCAATCTCTTCTCCTCCATTCTCCTCTTGGGATTTTGGGAACACGTATACACATGCCCAGCGTGAGTTTTAAGCCACCAGATCCAGGACTCAAACCATGGTTGACCACACAGGAGTCCAGTGATGTAACCATCACGCCATCAGTTGGTCCCTCTAGTCGCCACAACTCTTAATGTTTTATACATTTACTATATTTTTTATCCCGAAAAATCTCTTTAAATTCTTGGAATGTGGCAGAAGAAATACAAAGGTTATATATACTTAAAGGAATTACAGAACTCTTTTCTACCACAGCTCCCTAGAAGCGTGTAGTGTTTTCCATGTCAGCAGGTGTTAAGAGATCTTAGTGAAAATCATCTCAGGTCTGCAACGGTGTTTTCAGGATAAAGACCAAGCTGCCTTTTCATGTGGAAGATTCCAGATATCAACTCAACACCAAGTCAGTCAGTGAAGGGGTCCCTACTTGAATGTGTTGTCACTGGAAAAATCATTTGAAAGAGGCATTCAGAAAGCTAAATACAAATTATTTTCAAATATTAGACGGAAAGAAAGTAACTACGCACCAGTTTAAAAAACCCAAACCAGAATTTGGAGACTGGAAAATTGTCGACAAATTCTGTAGCTTATGTTTTCAAGTCGAGGGACCAGCAGATGGACTGGACGTCACTGGACTCCCACGTATTTGACTGTGGTTCAAGTCCCAGACCTGGTGGCTTGAACTCGTACCAGGAGTGTGTGCCCAAAATCCTGAGAGGAGAATGGAGGACAAGGGATTGTGGTGTGGCCATCACCCTGATGGTCATTTCTCTCTTTCTGTCTCTCCAGTGAGTACATGCACCCTATAGCAAAAATCTCTCAAAAAATAAATCTTTTCAAGTCGATGCAGAAATAACTTCAAAACTATACATATATGCTACACATACACACACAGCTATTTCTTTTTTAGGTGTACTACTGGGTTGTTGGAAAAGTCTTGACATGTTTTTCTATGCAAAAATGTGAAGTGACTTTTCTGACGACACAATGTGAAAGGCTCAGCTTCTATACACAGAGTGCATGGAAACTGAGAGTAAGAACAGAAGTCTCTCAGATGATTCTTAAATTTTGCTGAAGTGACTCAATTCATTTAGGAATAACTCTAAATACCTTTTAGTTCTCTCAATAATTGTATTCCATCAGGCAAACATCTGTCCAAGTCACTAGTTAACAGCACATCCCCAAAGAAAAACCTCCAACCAAAGTTGAGACACTACTTTCCTACAGAATAATCACAAATGCCACTGTTTTTCCTGGCCAGGAAACATACAAAAGGCAATCTCCAGTTTTAGGGCATGAGAAGTTACAGTCAACCGTCTTTGACAAAATTATTTACTTGTTTAAAAAAAAAATCACTTCTTAAAAAAAAATTAAAGTTTAGTGGCTACAATTAATCTATGTTCCATTTCTTAAGCAAACATCTGGGTAGGAGAGCCACAAGTGTCCTCTCAACTAAAAAAAAAAAAAAAAAAAAAAAAATCTCTCTATGTATTGCAATGGAAGACACCATCATTGCCCCTCCCAGTAAGCAGCAGTAAGTTTCAAAAAAATTTCAGGAACCAGCAGTTAGCGTAATGGCTATGTCGCTGGACTCCCACGTAGTCGACCGCGGTTCGTGTCCCGGACCCGGTGGCTTAAAACTCACGCCGGGCGCGTGTGCGTGCGTGCCCAAGATCCCGAGAGGAGAATGGAGGAGAAGGGATTGCGGCGTGACCATCCCCCCTGGGGGGTGATTTCTCGCTTTCTGTCTCTATGTCTCTCTCTGTCTGTCTGGCGAGCGCACGCGCCCTACAGTGAAAATCTCTCAAAAAAAAAAATTTCAAAAACTGAAATTCATTCACTTTAAATGAAAGTACATTCGGTGAGCACTTGGCAGGTTCCCTGCACCTAGATCTGAGGAGCCCAATACGGTAGTCACTGGTCACACGTGGCTGTCTGAACGTCTATTGAAGCTAAATTAAATTAAAACTCAGTTCCTCACTGACCCTGTATGGCACAGCTGGGAGTCAGAAGCACACATTTTGCAGGGCAGTGCAGGGAAGCTCAGTTGTTGAATCAAGTCTCCAGGACTGACATGATGCTTTCTTACTGTTTTTCATATGCGAAATAGCTAGCCTTTCAAAAAGCTGCTCTCTAAAAATCTACTAAAATAGTTGGGTCTTCTTAAGACAGAAAAAGAGATACACGAGGAAAAAGCACAAACGACTTCAGGACTTCACTGTTAAAAGCCCTAAATCACCTGGCTTCCTTTTAAATGCCTTCCTTTCTGGACAGAACAAAGTCCAGTTTATTAACCATCTTTCTTCCCATGTAACTGCCCCACAGGCCCAAGGCCCTGACCTCCTTCCTCCCCAGTCGGAGGCCTTAGCGCCGCGCATTTCACTACTTAGCTCCAGCACCGGTTCCAAACGTGGATTTGATGGCCCGTGTGTCTCCTGCATCCCGCCCCGGCGACATCTGGACCTGGGCCCGACCCAGAGCGGGGCTCAAACCGAGAGCGCCCACGGGACCCTGCCCGCGCGGGGAGAGGCCTCCCTGAAGCCCGGCCAGAGCGACGCCGGCTTCGGGCAGACGCGCCGGCCTCGCCAGTCACGCGCGCCTTTCTACCCGCCCGGCACGGGGCTAGTCGTGGCCCTCCGGCCGGGACCCACCTCGTAGACCGCCTGTGCCATCTCGACCAGCATCCGCTGTCCCGGGCGGTCGCCACCGTCTGCCGTGACCTTTCTTCCGGAAGGCGGGTCACCGGTACATCCAGAGCGCGCGCCCACCCGCTGACGCCTTCGCGAGGGCGGGGCACGCAGGGCTGGCCCCGCCTCCTCACGCGTGCGCACTAAGCGGCTGAGGTCCAGAGGCTGCTGAAGAGCAGCGCCTGGGGCCTAAGGGTCAGAGGCTGGCTCCTCTGATCTTGCTTACCCTGCGCGGTTCAGGCCAGTATGTGCTGGCCTGGGGACGAAGGGAGCAGTGCGAAGTGGTCGTCAGCTGGATGCAGGCACTGTTATTAATATAATTGCACCCTATTGTTTACTTTTGAATTATGTAAGTAATCGAGGCATGCATTATCATTAAACACGATACAGAAATACATGCAAAAATTGTCCGCTTTTGTGTAACACGCGACTTGGTACCAGCAACATTTAAGGCTTTTAAATTATTTTTTAAATATACATTCAATCACATTATTTAGCTTACAATGTGAACATTTCAATATGTGAACATTTCTCCCCGGTCTACTTGATCAAAATATCTTCAACCAATAACACCACACCTCCCCATCCTGTCAATGGTCTACCTCCATATCCCTCCTCAAAATGTCCTTCCTTAGGCCCGACTCCTCCACACACACCATATATGGCATTCAGATCCATCTCTTGTGTTTTTACAACCTTTAGTCAGTCAGTTTCAGTCATAGAGTGCAGACTCCCGGCACATATTAAGTGGGGACATACACTGTCTCTCCTTCATATCCGGGCTTGCCTCACTCAGCAGTAAATCTTCCATATTCTTCCACTTTCTGTCAAAAGTCAGGGTTTTGTTGTTTTATGGCTGAATAGTATTCCATGGAGTGTATGTGCCACAGTTGTTCAATCCAGTCATCCGCACCGGGGCATTTGGGTTGGTTCCACGTCTTAGCAATCAAGAATAGTGCTGCAGTAAACATCGATGTGCGAGCACTTTTTGAATGAAGAATTCTTCTGTCCTTTGGGTAGATACCAAGGAGTGGGATTGCTGGGTCATACGGTAGTTCTATTTGTAGATTTTTGAGGAATCTCCAAATTGTTCTCCACAGTAGACGGACCAATTTACATTCCCACCAGTAGTGTAAGAGAGTTCCCCTTTCACCACACCCCCGCCAACAGTTATCATTTTTTTGTTTTTTTAATCTTAGAACTTATGACTGGGGTTAGGTGGTACTTCATTGTTGTTTTGATCTGCATTTCCCTTACGATGAGGGATGTTGAGTATTTTTTCATATGACTTTTGACTATTCGTATGTCATCTTCAGAGAGTTTATTTTTCAACTCCTTCTCCCATCTTTTAATAGGCTTGATCATCTTTTTTCCAAACAGCTGCTTGAATTCCTTGTGTATTCTGGTTATCAGTCCCTTATCTGATGCATAATTTATAAAAATATTTTCCCATTCTGAGGGCTGTCGATTCACACTAATTACTGTGTCTTTTGCCATGCAGAAACTTCTAGGTCTCATGTAATCCCACTTGTCTATTTTGAGGATTATGAACTGTGCTTTGGGGGGTCGTATTTAAGAAGTCTTTCCCTACTGCAATGTCTCCCAGAATTTCCCCAGTGTTTTCCAAGAGCAGTTTTATAGTTTGAGGTCTTAGGTTTAGATCCTTGATCCACCTTGACTTGATTTTTGTCAAAGGTGAGAGGTAGGGGTTCAGATTCATCTTTCTGCAGGTGGAAATCCAGTTTTTCCAGCACCTGCTGAAGAGGTTTTCCTTTTCCCACTGGATTGACTGGTACCCCTCTTCAAAGATATGTTTACTGTATGTTTGGGAATTTATTTCTGGGGACTCTATTCTGTTCCATTGATCCACGTGTCTGTTTCTGTGCCAGTACCAAGCTGTTTTGATTACCACAGCTTTGTAGTATATTTTTGGGCCAGGGAGTGAGATGCCACCCACTCCACTCATCTTGTGTAGAATTGCTTTGACAATACAGGGTCATTTATGATTCCAGACGAATTTCATGATTGTCTTTTAGAGATCTGTGAAGAATGTGTCTGGTACTTTAATTGGCATTGCATTAAATATGTAAATTAATTTGGGTAGAATTGCCATTTTGATTATATTAATTCTTTTTTTTTTTGAGAGTATTTTTTTTCCTATAGGGCGCGTGTAATCGCCAGACAGACAGAAAGAGAAAGAGAGATAGAAAGTGAGAAATCACCCCCTAGAGGGGATGGCCACACCACAATCCCTTCTCCTCCATTCTCCTCTCGGGATCTCGGGCACGCATGCACACGCGCCCAGCGTGAGTTTCAAGCCACTGGGTCTGGGACGTGAACCTCG
>AAPY01552924.1:0-10133 GCA_000181375.1 Tupaia belangeri | reverse complement strand
TTGGTTAATTACTGGAAGATGGCGGTTCTGGCCTAAATAAATAAATAATTAAATAAAAAAGCTAGAAATGCCTGTCTTTCCCCTAATCAGTCCTTGACTTCTTAGTTTTATTGATTTATTTATTATTTTTATTTATTCATTCATTTATTTTAATTTGACCAGAGAAAGACTGAGAGAGAGAAAGGGAAAGTGAGAGTCTCTTTGCCTTCTGGGATGCCAATTATCCGGATGTTTGGACGTTTGATGGTATCTAGTACTTCTAGTATATTATTCTCATTTTTGGGGGCAATTTTATCAGTTTTCGTGGTAGATTTTTCTAGGCCAGCAATTTTCTCCTCTATGTCTGAAATTCTGTTTTCTGTATGATCTAGTCTGCTTTTAAAACTTTCAAGGGAGATTTCGACTTCCTGTATTATAGCCTTCATCTCTAACAGTTCCGTTTGATTCTTTTTGAAAGTATGTAATTCTTCTTTTAGATCTTGCAAAAATTTCCTCATCTGCTGGAACTCAACAGCTTCTTTCTCCTTCCTCTTCAGCAGTTCATTGTCTCTCTTCTCTTCCATCTCTGTTAGCTTCGCCATTATGAATGTTCTAAATTCTTTATCAGACATTTCCATGATTTCCATTAAACTGCTTGTGGATGAAGAGGAGTTATTCTTTTCCCTTGGAGGAAAGGTATTTTCTTGTTTTCCCATATTTCTTGTGGTCCTGCGGTGATTTCTAGTCATCTGATGGATGGTGTGTTTCTTCCTAATTCTTGAAGTTCAATATGAACATTCAGGAGCAAGCAGAAGGAGGTGATCTGGAATCTCTTTGCCATTCTGCTTTGATCACTTTGTGCAGCAGATTCAGTAGATATTGAGGAATATGTTAACCCTCATAGTATATGGATGTTTAGCTACAGTGACCTTAGATCCATCTAGAAACACAGTATATGAATATTGAGGAGTGGAGAGATGAGAAAAAAGAAAATAGAAAAGAGAGAGAGAAACAACAACAACAAAACAGAAAAAAAGAAAGAAAAAAACTAAAAAAAAATTGTAATTATTGTTTTTCTTTTTTTTTTAAAGAAAGCACAAAATAGAAAACCTCGTGGTGCATAGTTTGCAGGAGCCCTGATGAATCTTCTCCTGAAGGCCTGCCTCTTGCCTCCCCTGCCTGGGTGGGAGGAAAGGAGGAGATTATTAACAAGACAAAAGGCAGAGCTGAGAGCAAGAGAAAACTTTTACCTTTTAAAAAAATTTAAAAAGGAAAATCTACAAAAAAATGAGAAGACAGATGTAGGGAAAGACAGAGACCGAGACAGACACAGAGACAGAGATAGAAGGCTAGAGGAGCTCCCTACCACCCTAGCTTGCTTGCTGGAGGCTGAATTATCAGTAGGAAATCTTCATTTCTCTTTTACCCTGAAATGATTAGTTCACAGGAGCCATGATGAATCTTCTCCAGGATTAGGTTTTGGTTTAAGGGAATGCTGTGTCTTGTTTCATCTTAATCCAGACCACTAAAACTTTCTTCACATTAACAATAAGATTTTTTCATAGACTTTTCTTTCATGTGTTCACAGAAGTAGGGCTTTTAATTTTACATGAACTTTTTCTTTTCTTTTTTTTTGCATTCACAACTTGACTTACTTTTTTACACAAGAGACCTAGCTTGCAAGCTATCTTGGCTTTCAACATGCCTTCCTCACTAATGATTCCTTGCTTTATTATTTCTAACTTTTGATTTAAAATGAGAGAGATGCAACTCTTTCTTCACTTAGAAGCCATTATAAAAATATTAACTGTCCTAATTTAAATATTATTGTGTCTTTGGGGATGGAGTGGCCTGAAGAAATGGACAGAGATACAGGAAGGACTGGCGATGGAACAGTCAGAACACACAACGTTACTGAGTGAGTTTGCTGTCATACAGGAGCACAGTTTGTGGCTCTCCAAAAACATTATAATAATAGCATCAAAGATCATTAATCACAGATTATTATAACAGATAAAGAAAGTTTAAAATATTTAGAAAATTATCAAAATGTGACACATATTAAAAAAAATCAATGAAACTAAAAGTTGGTTCCTTGAAAATGTTAATATGTTGGCAGGTGGCATGAAGGTTAAGGTGGCTGGATCCCACATGGCCAAGTTTGTGGTTCAAGCCCTGGGCCCAGTAGCTTGAAAAACACACTAACCATAGGTGCATGCATGCCCAAAATTCCAATAGGAGAATGGAGGAGAAGGGATTGCAGCATGGCCATCTTGTGTAGGGGGTAATTTCTCATTTTCCCTCTCTGTCTTTCTCTGGTGAGCATGCATGCCATATAACAAAAACTAAAATTATAAAAAATAAAAGAAAAAATATTAACAAAATTGACAAATTATGGGACCAACAGTTGGCATAATGGTTATTATATCTTTGGACTCCCATGTAGTTGACTGTGGTTCAAGTCCCAGACCACACTGGGCCCATTGTGTGTGCGTGCCCAACATCCCAAAGAGGAGAATGGAGGACAAGGGATTGCAGCATGGCAATTCCCCCCTGGGGGGAGGGGTTGATTTCTCACTTTCTGACTCTCTGTCCAGCAAGCATATGTGTCCTATAGCAAAAAACTTTCTAAAAGAGTTTGACAAATTGGGACCAGCAGTTGACATAATGGCTATGTCACTGGACTCCCATGTAATCAACCACAGTTCAAGTCCTTGACCCGGTGGCTTAAACTCACTCCGGGAGCATGTGTGTGCATGCCCAAGATTTCGAGAGGAGAATGGAGGAGAAGGGATTATGGCGTGGCCATCCCCCCAGAGGGTGATTTCTCTCTTTCTATCTCTCTGTCTCTCTGTCTTTCTGGTGAGCACACACGCCCTATAGCAAAAACCTTAAAAAAATTATATTGAGGGACCAGCAGTTAGCGTAATGGCTATGTCGCTGAACTCCCATATAGTCGACTATGGTTCCAAGTCCTGGACCTGGTGGCTTAAACTCACGCTGGGCACATGTGCATGCATGCCCAAGATCCCAAGAGAAGGATAGAGGAGAAGGATTGCGGCATGGCCACCGCCCTGGGGGGTGATTTCTCGCTTTCTGTCTTTCTTTTTGGCAAGCTCATGCGCCCTATAGCAAAAACTTCTCAAAAAAATGACAATTATTAGTAGAACTCGCCAAAAATAAGTAAATAATCCAAGTTATTAAAATCTGAAATGAGAGACGGGACGGGGGGCACACTACTGACATAAAGAAACATAACTTAGTATAAGGAGTACTATGACAATGCATCAACTAGGTAACTTAAATGAAATAGTCATATTCCTAGAAATATATAAACTGTCAAAACTGATACATTAAAGACATGGAAAATCAGAGTACATATTAAGAAAAAATAGATTGCGTTAATACACTACAAACTTCCTCGATAAAAGATTAGGACCTTACGACTTCACATATAAATTCTATGACATGTTTAAAGAAGAATTAGCAACCATTTGTCTCATACTTTTTCAAAATATGAAAGAGAAGCAATTACTTTCTAAGCTGTTTTTTTTTTTTTTTGAGGGGTTTTTGCTATAGGGCATGTGCACTCATCGGAAAGACAGAGAGAGGCAGAGAGACAGTGAGAAATCATCGCCCAGGGGAGATGGCCATGCGTAATCTCTTCTCCTCCATTTTCCTCTTGGGATCTTGAGCACACATGCCTGTCATGAATTCAAGCCATTGGGTTCAGGACTCGAACCATGGTCGACTACATGGGAGTCCAGTGATGTAGACATTATGCTATCTGCTGGTCCCCACTTTCTAGGCTTCTTTATCACTTCCTATGCTATCAAATGTTAAAAGAAGGCATGTCCATTTCCACTTAAAATTATAGTAATATTTTTCGATCTCATGATGTAGCTTAAACAGTATTTTTTAGATTATTATATAAATTCAAAGTTAAGTTTTATATTTTAAAATATTCATTCAACTGCAGGGGCCAGTGGATGGTGTGGTGGTTGAGGCACTGAACTTCCACATGGCCAACCATGATTTGAGTCCTGGACTTGGATCCTGAAAACCATGCTGGTTGCATTTACAAGCCTGCCCAAAATCCCAGGAGAAGAATGAAAAAGAAGGGATTACGATGAGGCTATCTCCCTTGGGGTGTGATTTCTCACTTTTCCCCTCTCTGTCTTCCTCCGGCAAGTGCATACACCTTATGGCAAAAAAAAAAACAAAAAATGATTCACTGAACTGCATTTGAAGAACTTACTTACTCCTAACCTTAAATTTGAAGTAATTAATATGTGGTGTTATACACGCTAAAAAACAGATTATATATATATATATATATATATATTAAAAAAATAAAATAAAATAAAAGAGGCCAGCAGGTGACATAGTGGGTAAGGCACTGGACTTCTACATGATAGACCAAGGTTTGAGTCCCAGATCTAGTGGCTTGAAACTCACACTGGGCACATGTGTGTTTGTGTGTGCTCAAAATCCTGAGAGAATGGAAGAGAAGGGACTATGGTGTGGCCATCCCACTCAGGAGATAATTTCTCACTTTCTGTCTCTCTGTCTCTCCAGCAAAAGTATGTGCCCTATTTTTTAAAATGAAAAAAAAAAAGAAAGAAACTAGAGCTAGCCCTATAGTTCAGTGGTTAGCCACTGCGCATTAAGAATCAGATCCTACTTGGCCAACTATAGTGCAAACCCCAGTCCCAGAAGCTTTAAAAACATGCTGGGTGTGTGTGTATGCTTGCTTAGAAATCTAATGGGAAGAAGAAATGGAAGGGCCATGCCCCACTGAGATTCTTTCTCTCTCTCTCTCTCTCTCTCTATTGAGTGCACATATCCTCTGGCAATAAAAATAAATAAATAAATATTACTGTGGGAAGGGTTCAGGAGAATTTAATAGATGGAACAATGTAAGGTTCTTTGGAACACCATATAGTATGCATAAAGATGTACAATTAGACATAGATAAGAAATTATGAAATAAAATACAATTAAAAATAGGTATTACTAAGGAAAAGAGAAGAAACTAATAGAATTCTATAAAAAAGATGAATATGCTCAATTCAATATCATACACTAATGAATTGATAAACTATTTTGTGTTTTCTATGAGAATTACATTATTATTTATGAGAAAAGCATTTTCAAGGACTGGAATATGTAAAAATCTCATTACTGATCAACATTAATAAATAAACATTTTGGGGACCAGCAGTTGGTGTAATGACTACGTAACTGAACTACCATGTAGTCGACCGCAGTTCAAGCCCCAGACCTGGTGGCTTAAACTTATGCTAGGTGCATGTGCATGCGTGCCCAAGGTCCCAAGGAGGTGAATGGAGGAGAAGGGATTGGGGCTTGGCCATCCTCCCTGGGGAGTGATTTCTCACTTTCTGTCCCTCTGTCTCTCTCTGTCTTTCTGGCGAGCACATGTGCCCCACAGCAAAACCTCTCAAAAAAAACTAAATAAAAATAAATGAACATTTTATATCAATATGGTGATATGGAACACTATGAATTTCACTTAAGATAATCATTATTCTCCTCTCCCCACAGAAATAACTTTACTCTTGCTATTCACAGTTAGTAGATCAGCATTACAAACAAAATTGTACTTATTATCATATTTTTAATTTCATCCAAAATATTTGTGAAATTTTGCTTTCTCTTCTGCTGCATATACTTTTGTATAATAGTCTACATTCTGCCTTCTCGTGCAAGTATCTAAAAGATTTACTTTCTGTTCATTTAGGGGAAATGTTTAGCAACCCCCAGTACCTGAGTGAGTTTAGCACAAATATTAACTAATGATAAACAGGACTTCTGTCCTGGGTTACATACATTAGCATTGGCATTGCTGTTGGTGACATTTGCTAAGAATTTTCCCACTGGCTAGAGATTTTTGAAGAAATACCTAGTAATTATCAAGGGATTGAGTGGAGAGAGCTTGCCTGGGGCCTGAGGACAGTGATGAAAATGTAACAGCACTGGTGAAGAAAGAGTCCATCTCTTAAAGTTCATTTAATATCGTATTTGTGATAGAGAACATGTGTGCACGCATGAGTCAAAAACAGAAAGACAGCCAGCCAGAAGAGACAGTAGAGACAGAGTTCTCTAGGTCTATTGGACCAGAACCAACACTGCAGCAGGCCCCAGGGCCTCCACCTCCACAGTCCGTAAGCTGCTGAATACACTAGAGTCTGGGCTGAAGAGGATTCAGTTCATAAGCACGAATAGAAAATTCAGCTACAACCTCAACGATGAGAGCTGATCTTTACTACGGAGATGGAGGCGTTTCCAATAGCTTTCCTCGGCTTCGTCGGTTTATCGGTGGTGTAGGAGGTTAATGTCTTCCAGAGTCTGCATTTTCTGTAATTTATTCCTTCACAGAAGGTTTATCTTAAATCAAAAGTTTTTATGGCTAGCAGAAATTTAATGAGGATTGCATTTCTGTCTCATTAGAGGCTTATAGCAGACGTTTGTGTGAGCTATAAGGCATAAAGTTTGTTTCCGAGGTGAATATTCCAGTTCAGGAATAACAAACCTTTGCTACAACATGATGTGCAATTCGAAAAAAAAAAAAAAAAAAAAAGGACACTCGTGACCTGAGAACAATTTTTTTTTTTTTAAACTATGAAGTTAATTAAACATGGCTAAGCTATTTCTCATGAGACTGATATCAGGCCCTAAATCGATTTCTCAAATTTTTCTGAATTTCTATTTGTTAACAAAAATTATCTTTCCACAGAAAGCTAAAATCAAACACAAAAATATTTACTAATGACACTCTCTGTGGTATCTGTTTTCATATGCCTTATTTATTATAATTTAAACTTAACAATGTTCCTATTAAACAATAGTGCTACTCACATTTTAAAAGAACATGAATCTTAGGCATTTTCTAAAGTCAAGGCCTGAGTGCGTGTGTGGAATGCATGTAAAGGGTTTAAAGGAAGGCCCGCAGGTGACACAGTAGCGAAAGCCCTGGGCTCCAACATGGCTGACTGCGGCTCCAGTCCCGGATTCCATGGCCTGAAACTCAAGCGAAGCTGTGTTCATGTGCTCAAAATCCCAGGAGGATGGAGGAAGAGGGATTGTGGTGTGATTATCCGCACAAGGGGTGATCTCTCACTTTCCATCTCACTGTCGCTCTCTGTCTCTGCAGTGAGTACACTCACAGTACGGCAAAAACCTTAAAAAAAAAAAAAAAAAAAAAAAGGTTTACAGGAAAATCAGAATATTTCTGGATCAAAAAGGAAAGAATCTCTGATACAGATCAGGCACATCTGAAAAGCTGAAATCCAAATGCTCCCAATTCTGAAGATTTGTGAGTGCTGACATCATCCCATGAGTGGATAGATTGTTGATAAATTGCAGTCAAAACACTGGAATTCAGGAAGATTGCATGGAGTCAAGAACCAGCCTGGTTGTGGTGCAGGCGGGAGGATGGCACTGCATGATGCTGGAGCCACCTGGAAGGCCTGAGATCGGACCCCAGGCCAACCTGAACGTGCCTGACACTCTCTCACACGTGCACACCTGTGATCCTGGCTGGCAGAGGCACAAAGAGAGAGGAGTACAAATGCAAGACCCTGACAAGGGCAGCCACCTGCCTCTCTCTCTCTCTCTCTCTCTCTCTTCTTTTTTCTCTCCTGAAAGAAATACATCTAAAAATACTTTATAAAAATCTCTCCAGAATTATGGATCCAGTTGAGTGAAACTGATGGAGTTAGGTTAGATTCAGGTTCCATTCCAAGATATTATATGGGGACAGCCGTTAGGTTAATGCTATTCACTGATTCCCCGTACTCGATTGCGTTCGCGTCCCAGACCCGTTGCTTAAAACTCACGCCGGCCCATGTGGGTGTGTCCCAAGATCCCGAGAGAGAACCGGAGGAGAAGGATTGAGCCATGTCCTCTCCCCTGGAGAGTGATTTCTCACTTTCTGTCTCTCTGTCTCTCTCTGTCTGTCTGGCGAGCTCACATGCCCTATATTGAAAAACCTCTCCCCCCCCCCCCAAAAAAAAAGATATATATATGTATGTATGTTATATTTACATATGTATTACACATATATAGCATATGTATGTGTGTATATATACACACATACACACACACACACACACACACACACACACACATATATATATATGCATAAATATTTCAAAATCTGTGAAAAATTAAAATCCAAAGCATTTCTGGCCCTAAGCATTTCAGATCAGGACATTCGGCCTGTACTTACATGGGTGACCACTCACTTCACATTGGCCATGAGTGTGGAAAAGGGAGGAGGGAAGAGCAGCCAGCATGGGAACAAGCTAAATGAACGGCGCTCGAGGCGGCCCTGGAAGCGAGCTTTCACCGCAGCTCCCCGTACCCGCGGCGTCTGTGCCGTTAGCAGCTCTTGCTCTCTGCAGTGCACTGTATGTTCTCAGGGTGGCTCTGGGCAGAGCTGATGTCTCAAAATATGTGTGCCAAGGTCATGAATGATACTTTCTTAGCACTTTCTACAAATCAGGAGCCATTCTGAATCCTCATCTGTGTGATTTTCTTTAATATTCTGAAGCAGCTACAATTATTGTTTTAATATTTTTGGAAGAGGAAATCAAGATACACAGATTATAAGAACTTGCTTAAAAATGCCCTACTGCAAAGCAGTAGAGGCTGGATTTCAACACGGACATCCTGCACTCAGAGCCCGTGTTGTTTTCACTGTACCACCCCGGTGTGCTCATATTTGTAGCAATGTTTACGAGGGTAAAAACTGAGGAACAGCCTCAGTTCCCCTGAACTGAGGCCTACCTACAGGAGAAGGTTAAATAAATTATGCAGTCGGTACTGTGATGAGCATGGACTACCAGGGAACTCTTTAAACTTTTGAAATACATTAGAAGTATAATAAATTTCGAAAGGAAAACCACTTACAGAACAGTAAATCACTTCTATAAATATAAGTGGGTGTGATACACAGAATTGTATGCATGGGTATCTGTGTGTATGTATACATATATGTGCACAATAAAAGGTTAACAGCAGTCTGGCTTGCTCAAGCCCTGCACATTTCAAAGCGATTTTTTGTCCTCTAACTATTTCCTGGGAAATAATTTCTAAACCTGTGAAATAGTCTGCCAGATAAGTGTATCTTTGCTTACTGGGACCGTGACCTACACCAGACCATCTGTGCTAACAGTATGACTTCTCTTCAGGCTACTTCTAGAGAGGGTGTTGGTGACTAAATAGGGTCACCATGCAGGTGCACCAGGCCTTGTGGGACACCCTTAACAGAAACCCTGGACATTTGCAGATCTGTGTTTGACCTTACTTTATGCACTTTCTCACACTTGAGAGAACTGAGCACTGTCTGTGAGACACCATGGGAGAGGACACCTAGGAACGTATCCATGGATGCTCCTAAACTCTTTTAGAGAGAGATTTTTGAGGGTGTGTATACTCACCAGAGAGACAGAGAGACAGAGAAATAGAAAGCAAGAAATCACTTTGCAGCATGGCCATCCCCCCTGCAATCCTTTCTCCTCTATTCTCTTCTTGGGATTTTGAGCACATATGCACATGTGCCAGCATGAGTTTTAAGCTGCCAGGGCCAGGACTTGAACCGTGGTTGACTACTTGGAAGTCCAGTGATGTAACCATTAAGCCATCTGCTGTTCCCTATGCATTTTTTTAAACAAAAACTTTATTCAGTTCTTCTAAAAAATATTGACAAAATAAATTTCAGTTGCAATTTCACATGTACCAAAAATAAAAGTGATATTTATAGCAGTGGCTTAAAAATAAATGAAAAACTACAATTTTGCAGAAGTTGTGAATATCTTGCTCACTAGTCAGATCTTTCTTTTAGGCAAAGTGTCCTTTTTTTTTTTTTTTTGGAGAGATTTTCACTGTAAGGCGCATGCGCTCGCCAGACAGACAGAGACATAGAGACAGAAAGCGAGAAATCACCCCCCAGGGGGGATGGTCACGCCGCAATCCCTTCTCCTCCATTCTCCTCTCGGGATCTTGGGCACGCACGCACACGCGCCCGGCGTGAGTTTTAAGCCACCGGGTCCAGGACGCAAACCGCGGTCGACTACGTGGGAGTCCGGCGACATAGCCATTACGCTAACTGCTGGTTCCCAGGCAAAGTG